>JAHBMJ010003323.1:0-11446 GCA_018398765.1 Chromera velia | reverse complement strand
ACACACACAGAGGCACACGCAGAGGCACACGCAGAGAGAGAGAGAGAGAGAGAGAGAGAGAGAGGAAAAGAGGCGCTTTTCAAATCTCTTCTCATCTGTTCCCTTCTCATGGAATCCAAAAGCCAACAGAGAGACTGAGGCTGGGCGGCAGAGAAGCAGAAGCGAAGAATCAAAAGAAAAAAAAAGAAAAACTGCTGAAAGAAGCGGACAAAACAAAAAGCAAAACGAGAACATAAAAGAAAGGAAGAAAGAGATTTCGAGATGGATGAATAGTCGCAGGGACTAAACGAACCTTCAGAACACCATCACGCGGTAGCAATTTGACCTCCTCAGCAAAAAGCCCAAAGCAGTAGTTGCCCCGACCCGGCTCCGCATCTGTGCCCTGCATTCGCCGAAGTTCATGGAGCGGAGGTCTTGCACGGGCATGCATGGATAAAGAAAGAAATAGCTGCCAGAAGAAACCAAACGCACCATGCAGGCCAGCATTGCATTAGAACTTCTGGGGATAGTCGCTCGCCTGGTCCCTCGGGGGACTGGAAAAGCAAAGGGAGAGAGAGCCGATTGACTGACTGCCTGACCAACACATCAAGGCTGCATGGCGCAAGATATGAATTGAATGATCGTCCCGATCAGCCGACTGACCTCTATTCGAATGTGAACGTTTCGCACTTTCAGCTGCAGGGCATTCAAGATGCCTGCAATCGCCTTCCGGTTCTCCTCTGACCGTGGGACAACCCAAGTCGGAGGGAGCAGGTCCAAGGGATGCAGCAGCTCGTCCACCTGCATGTTCTGGGTGTTCATCAGGTGACACTCCCGAGAGGTCAGCAGACGGGTGAGGGGCTCCAGGACCACAACCACACCATCTGCACACGTCTCTGCCTGCTGAGCCAAGAGCTTTAAGGTGACACTGAGGCGACGAATAAATGCCTGCAGCATCAGAAAGGAAGAACGCAAGGAAGGAATGAGAAGAAGCGGAGTTTCTCACAGGGATATGCGGAAGCACAAAGGGATGCAGACTGAAAAGACTAGCGAGGGACAAGGGCAAAAAATGGAGTCTGCAGGGAAGAGACAAGGTGCAGAAGAAAATCTCTAGAAGAAAACTCTCATGAGCGCTCCACGCGACTATCTAGTGACCAGCGCGGGACGAGCACGACAAACAGAGAAAGCATAGAGCAAGCAAGACAGCCGCATAAACCACCCAAAAGCAGCGCTGATCAGGAATTCAGCCACACAAATGCGCCTGAGCAGGACTGAGACTCGATACGGACAAAACACAGGAGACGCTTTGACGAAAACAAAAAAGCACCCAGACGGAGCGACAATGCATGCACATCATCTATTGGGTCGCGTTGGATTTCGGGCCGTTTCATCTCCGTGCTACAGCAACGAGAAGAGACCGACCCCCTTGACGGCAAACCCGCTAAAGTTCAAACCCAAAAAGTTCGTCAAAGACTCCGGCTTCACCACCAGGTTGAGGAACTCCACGCTTTGCTTGAGGAAGGAGACCTTCACTTCCTCCTTGGAGATTCCGTACACGTGCTTTCCTGCCACATCCTCAAAGAAAGCTGCCAGCTGCTCGCTGATTACTTTCATGGCAGCTGGAAGGTTCAACAAGTCAAACAAAAGGATGAAGAGAAATCAGTGTAGATAGACTGAATTCTCAAACAAAAGAGATTAATTAGGGAACGAAAAAGCCAAAGTGTGAAGGGAGCTGCACCGAAAACACCCTTCAAGATGCTGTAACAGTCAATAGCACAGCGACAGCCAGGAGATCTGCATGTACACAAGAGCGCAGGACGGATCTGTTGCTCAATCAATCAATCTCAGTCAAGACTCTCAGCCCAGCACCCGTTGCACGAAGTCTCGTCTCCGGGCACGGGCGAACACCTGAGCACGTGCGCTGGAAGGGAGACCGGGTCTGTTGGTCTAATCAACAGAGGACGGACAGACACTCGACAACCATGCGTGTAGGTGCGGGATGCCTTCAGTAAATCACTGCAGACTGCGACGCACCGAATGTCTGACATTCAGTCAGTGACTGCATGAATGTCTTTCATGCAGAGTGAATTGGCATCGCGCGTGATTCATGAATTGCTTAAATTGATGCTTGCACGGCCGGGTCATGGCCGGGTCTAAAAATTTTTAGCCGCGCATGCACTATAGCTATATAGCTTGGTGACCGAAAAAAAAGAAAAACGAATTTTGTTTCGCACTGAGGATTTTGCAGGTTTTCTCTGTCCGTCTCAAATTCAGTTCCTGGCACTGAGCAAGTAAAAAAGAGCTTTTGGGGAGCAGCCCACCGGTAACAAAACTCTCTGCAGGTGTGTGTTTCCTCCCGAGTTGACCGAGGCTGTCTGCTTCACCGTCCCTCTCAACGAGAGCGTGTGTCCAGCTTGCGCGGCGACTCCGTGTTCTGTTTCTCGAGAGTGTATCCCGTTGGACTTCCGTCTCTTTGCTCCGTATTTAAAAGTTCGAAATGAAGTCAGCAGCTGTGATCGCCAGCTTTCTGGCCGTCGGCAGCGACGCAGCTCTTTCCTCAGTGGTGAAGCATGACCACGAAGGCAAAGTTTCCAGTGAGTCGTTAATTCCCAGTGAGAACTTTTTTCCGTCTCCTTTTCTTGGAACTTTCTCAGCGCTCGGATTTTCCTTGTTTGTCTTTTTGTTATCCCTGCTCTCAAGCCTCATTTCCTGTTCGTTTACTGTTGTCCCGAATCCACTGTCCCTTCTTGCAGAATGGCAAGTCCTGCAGGACAACATGGCAAGCCTGAAAAAAATTGCCAAGAACCTCAGTGTGGAGGATGCAATCCAAGCCGTTGGGACTTCCAACATTCCCGACGACATCAAGGCCTTCCTTCAAGGACAGAAAAGCGACGAGTCTTTTGGACCCAACTACAACCCCGCGGCTGTGATCCAAAAAGTGAACGCAGTGTTCGAAAACGCTCAGGCAGAACTCGGTGAGGAGAATTTTTTTCGAAGGATTTAGAATTGATCGATCGATTTGCTTTTTATCTATCCGCTGTCACAGTGTTTTCTTTCGCTTTAAATCCTCCCTGTATTGTGGCAAAAGGAACTGCCTCTTGTGCAATTCCTGCATGAACCCGATGTTTTCTGTCCCACCCAGGCTCCCCACTCACTCTGTGTGTGTGTGTGTGTGTGTGTTGGTTGGTTTGCCCGTCTCCTCCAGCCTTGGCCGTTCGAATCCCGTCTCCCCTTGTCTGGTCTCTTCCCTCTCCTTCCAAATGGTCACAATGGTCACGCGCTCTCACGTCCCCTGCATGACTTCTCACCACCCACCTTGCTGCTCTGTTTGGTTTTTTCTTGCGGCTTTCTCTTCCCACAATTCCTTTTCGATGGCTTAGTGAAGTCTCCGTCATGCGCCTCAGTGCGCCCGTCGGCCGTCTTTCTTCTCTTCTTCCCTTCTTTCTGGTTGCGTTCCCCCTTTCCTTTGAGCCTCTGCATACCTTTCACGCGGCTTGCAGTTTCTCTCCGCCTCAACTCTTTTCTTTTCTTTATTCCCTGATCGCGGCTTTTCTAGTCATGAACAGGAGAGATCTTGTTTGCGTTTGTCCGTCCTGACTGATTGCCACCAAACTGACTTCCCAAATCCCCTTTTCTCTTACATTTTCATGTGTGCGTACCACTGACTGACTGAGCGACTGAGTGAGTGTGCCACAACCGGCGTTTCTTCTTGCTCTTACTTGAGGCCCTTTCACACAGACATGCCGCCATCCAGATTCATGCTCGCATGTGCTTTTCCCATCTTCTGCGGTGCGTCTCTTTGCTATCCCCCTTCCTGGCCGTCTTCAATTCTTTCATCTGGCTCAAACAGTGGGTGCAGTCCCTCTCCTATCTGCGCGTCTCCCGCTTGTCCAGACGTCATTTCTCAACCGCCGTCTCGCCTTCCTTTTTTTCTTCCATTGGTCTCAGCCCAGTGTGCTCGTCTGTTTCGCTCTAACGCTTCAGTTGTCAGCCCGCATGGTTCGATTGCTTCATCTTCGCTGTCTTTGGCCATCAATCTCACACACTTTCTTCCCCTTCTGTGCCTTGTCCATGTGCTGTCAGACACCACCTACGTGACCTGCCACGACAGCCTCGCAGACGCGCAGATCGCCATGGACGCTATGGCGACTGACAAGGGGCACGCAGGGGCGATGTTGGAGGACGCGATCGCCGAGAAGAACCTGTGGTCGGCCGAGCAGGAGAGCTCACAGGCCATCGTGGACAGGCTGAGGGAGGTGTTGGACGAGTTCGAAAACCAGTGCGAACTCGCAGAGACCCAGTCGAACCAGCTGATCACCCTCATCTCCTCCGACCTCACCGTCGTCAAGGGCGTCATCGATGCCAACCAGTGCAAGCCCGCCAGCAACTTCTCCCCCTCCACCACCAAGGTTGGAAGCGGACCGGGTGCAGCTGCAAGGAACCAGGCCACGAAGCCCGTCTCTCTCCTTCAGGTTGGTAAATACAGAGCCTCGAGGGAATCAACATTCGAAAGAAGAAGAGCGAAGAGCGAAAATTCAGTTCGCCGGCGCCTCTTTGGCCGTTGTCTCACGCGCCCGCTCCTCGCCTATCTTAATTCCTGGCTCGCGTGCCTCTTTGGTGTGTGTGTGCGCGCTCTTTTTGTTGCTCTTTTTGTGTCTCTCTCTTCCGCCGGATCCCCCTTCATCTTTCCGGCCCTCCTGTAGCTCCCGATCAACTCACCTCTCTCTCTCTCTCTCTCTGAACCTGTCTGAGTGCTGCAGGTTGGTCATGCCAAGAGCACAGAGGAAGTCAAGCAGAAGGCAAAGTCTCTCCTCGATCAGTACAAGCGGATGAACAGAGACGCTGCACATGGAGGAGACTCCCGCAAGCCCCGATATCACCTCACTGACAAGCAGCAAAAGCTCGTTGATTCCTCCAAGGGCATGTCCCTTATCCGCTGCTCCTTCTCCGACGGCGTCTCGTTCCTCACCTTCGAGGACACGCAGACCGCCAAGATGATGGTGCAGATGAGCAACAAGAAGTTCAGAGAGATGCAGAATCGTCTCGAGACCCTCCTCCAACAGCACATTGAGACCGCCGCCACCACCCCCATGCCCGCCGCCACCACCCCCCTTCCCTCCTACAACGCTGTCAACCTCGGCGGCACCCCCGGCTCCCAGAACAAGGGGGCCCGCGATCTCGCAAAGGAGATCAGGAACAAGCAGATCGCGGGTGAGGACGTTGATGCAGAGGCAACCTGTTCCTTTGCAGGCTCCCCCCTCTGCCCTCAGTTCTTCGAGACCCTCTCCGACCTCGGTGGGGACATTGACGCCGAGCTCACCGAAGAGATTTCGTACAGAGACGAGAACAAGCGTGTGTGCGAAGAGACCGTCAAGCGCATGGAAATTGACATCGACGGCTGGGACACCCACATCGAATTCTGCTCCAAGCACGGTGCCGCCCTCTCTGCGCGCATCACCGAGCTCAAGGAGACCATCCGTGCGATCGAGATGGGTTACAAGGAGGCCCTTGACCAGTACGAGGAGCACAGGACCTACTGCGAGAAGACCATCAAAGAGCACAAGTCCGCTATGTGCGGGTCTATCCGAGTCAAGACCGAGCTCATGCGCATGTCCTCTGTCCCCAACGAGATCTGGGACTGCGAGATGTCCGAGTTTGAGGCTTCCGGATGTTCCTCGACATGCGAGGGAGGCATGAAGACCTGGACCCGCGAGATCATCATCAAACCCTCACCCACCTACGGAACCAAGTGTCCTGAGCCCGAGCTCACAACTCAGTGCAGCATGTTCGCCTGCCCCGTCAAGTGCAAGGTCGGTCGGTCTCCCCCCAGGGGAAAAGGAAGAGCGTGAAGCTCTTGGTTGTGAGTGTGTGTGCGTGTGCGTGTGTGTCTACATTTCTCGGGGCCCTTGCCCTCATTGTCTGAGTGGCCGTGTTGTTTTGTCTTCGGTTCTTTCTTTCTTTGATTGATATCTGTCATGTCCAGGAAGATGAGGAGGAAAATGAAAGATTCATTAGTCTTACTGCCTGTCTGTGTGCGAGAGAGAGCGTGAGAGCAGGAGGGAGCCTGCAGGCGACCCTTTTCCCATCCCTTTTCTCCCTCTGCCTTTTCTTCTTTTGTTTCTGCTCTTGCACATGTGCGTTTGCGTGCACGAGTGTGCAAGCTCTTCAGTTTCTTGAAACGGGAGCTAACCTCGTTTGTGCTCTTCTCCCACGCCGTTGTCCCTTCGGTGCCTCTCTTAGCACCCCCCCCCCACCCGTTTGTGCATATGCCTTCAGGTTAGCCCATGGGGTCAGTGGAGCCACTGCTCCGCCGAGTGCGGCATGGGAACTCACTACAGAGTGAGAGACATCGCCGTGCATCCCGCCAACGGAGGTGAGGCGTGCCCCGCACTCCAAGAGTCTGCTGACTGCAACGCCGGCATCTGCGACAAGGACTGCGAGCTGACCGACTGGACTGAGTACTCTGAGTGTACTGCCTACTGCGGTGGCGGGAAGCAGTACAAGGAGAGGCACGTGAAGGTCGAGGCCATCGGAGACGGCACATGCCCCGGCAAGCGCAACCCCCAGAGATACGAGATGATTGACTGCAACACCCAGAGCTGCGCACCTGGTGTTCCCATCTGTAACACCAAGATGGATATCATCCTCGTTGTCGACTCCTCCGGGTCCATCGGCTGGTGGAACTGGCCTAAGGTTGTCGAGGGTATCTCTGCGATCGCCCACCAAGTCAACTACGCTCACGTGCAGGTCGGTCAGCCTCTCTAACTGTCTGTCTGACTGTCTGTCTGTCTGTCTCAGTCGTTCTCTCTTTCGATTTCAGTGGTTGTCTCCGTCCTCTCCTATCTTTCTGTAAGTCTTCGCGTCCGTCTGTCTTGCCTCTTTGCTGGTCTCTTTCTCCGTCTCTTGGTGTGGCCGTCTGCGTCTGGGTTTTGCTCCCCCTGTGTGCGATCTCGTTCTCCCCCACATCTGTGCCCCCCTCTGTGCTCGTCTCGGTTTCTCTTTATTGATCTCTGTCTCTGTGTGGTTGTCTATGTGTCTCTGGCTGTTTCCCGTGCGGTCTGTGTACGCCTCTCTCGATCGGCTTCTCTCCCGTCTCTCGCATCGACGTGACTGTCTCCCTCCTCGTGTGTGTCCGCACTGCAGCTGGGCACTGTCATTTTCTCATGGGGAGTTGAGACCTACTCCGTCTTGACCAACGACATAGACGAGATCAAGCGTCTTTACCCAGGCACCATGGAGAAGTCCTGGATGGGCTCTGTGACCAACACCGCCATGGCCGTTGCCCATGCCATGAACCTCCTCGTTGAGGGTGGCCGGGCAGCCGAGGGTGCCAAGCAGACTATCATGATCTTCTCCGATGGCTACCCCTGCTGCTCGCACGGAGCCCGGCAGATGACTGAGTACGCCATCAACGATGCCATCGGTGCAGGCATCCGTGTGATCATGGTGCCTCTCGGCAATGCCGACACCTCCTTCATCGGATACCTGAACAGTCTCAGCTCCACCGACTCCACCATTCCCATCTCGACGTTCGATGAGTTCGTGGAGGAGGAGACGATCGCCAAGCTGATCGAGAAGACCTGCGACGACATCGTGATGAAGCCCGTCGGGTACAAGGCCAACGTCGTCATCAAGGACGATGCATCCGGTACCGTCACCGCCACACACAGCAGCAACGCTGCGTCCATTTCTGGGACCCCTGCCCCCTTTTAATTTTGTGGTGACAACTGCAGAGCGAGAGCGAATGCACGCAGAGGGGGGAAACGCTAGGCGAAGATGTTGTAGCCTGTTCGTCAACGGCTCTCCCTCTGATTTGCGTGAGTCTCTTTTTCTCTTTGCTCGATCTGGTCGTTGGACGGGGTGTCTCCGGGAAGGTAGCTTCTCTCGCCATCTTTGTCTCTACGACCATGCAGTTTGTCTCATGCTTCCTGAAACGGCTAACGTGCGAGGTAGTGAGAAGGGGACAGGGCGGGGGAGGGGCGTGACGACTTTGTTTGCACTCAGGCGTCGAGTCTGCGCGTTGCGTAAAAAAAAATCTCTTCACCATTTCCTCTGTCTATTGAAGGACAAGAGAGTTTACTGCACAGTCAGGTGGTTGGATTGAAGAAAAGGCCGAAAAGGAGGGACTTTGAAAGGAAGAAAGCTTTGATCTTTCGTCATTTGCTTTCTGCTGTATTTAACCATTGGTCACACTGGTTTGAGTGACCTCTAGATGGCTTCGCATGTCGTCATCTGGGGGCCCTCTTTCAGTCTGCTGACAAATCGATCTATGCATCTGTTGTCATCGACTTACTTGCAGCAGCAATTCAAATTGTTAAACATGTGTCACACACAATATGTGTTTTTATGCAGGTGATATGATTAAGCTCGCAATTAATCTAACAATTAATTAACTTATTTTTTAAAAATCTTCCAATTTTACCTAGAATTTTAGTTATACCAGGGCTTCTATTATGCTTTTATAAATCACACATAAAAATTTAGTAATAAGTAAATACTTCAGGCGGATTAGTAATCAGTTAAGTTGATATTCTAAAAAGTATAGTATACTAAAAATAAAATGTGTGAGGTGTTAATTGTAGCTATATAGAATTGCTAGGAATTGTAAGTCGGTTTTGTACAAGGCTTTGCAACGTTCTATCAAGTGTTATGCTTGGTGAAAATCTTGGTTTAGATCTTGGTAGTTAGAAATCAATCGAGCAAAAGAGTCTTTGAAAAGACTTATAGATCGATTTAGATTCAGTCTTAATTAAATGCAGAAAGATTAAAAATGATTGAAAACATGCATGATAATGCATGATGCATACTATATTATACTACATGATAATGCATGACTTAGCATGACTTTAAACTATTAGAAAAGTTCTATGTCTCAATTAGCCTCTATAATGCTCCATTGTACTCCATTGCATTTACAACAAAAAAAAATAATATACATTTTTTTCATTATTTTTCATTTATTTTCATTTTTTCATCCCCCTTCGATCCCCCCCCTTATTTTCCTTTTTGGACTGGGTTAAGATGTTTAAAGATGTTTTTCGCTTTAGTACCTCTACAGTAGTTTTTCTTTGGCCGTCCTAAACCCTCCAGCCCCTGTGGCACGCGCGGGCGGCGGAATTCTGGAGCACGCGGTGCAACCCGCGGCCGGGGCAAAACAAAAAGTAAGAGCTAGTCCGCACCAATAGAGGTCCGGGATGGTCCGAGCCGGCTGTGAATGGTTCCGATGATAAGTTTCTTCATGCAGACTGACCAGTCCTGGCCATCTGTGACTCTGGCATTCAAATGGCATTCAAAACTGCACCCAGTGATGAGCTTTGTTGGTCGAGCAATTGTTTGCGCACGGCAGTTCCCCCTGGGAGAAGCGGATTTGACATGTATCGCAGAACGAATCCATGGTGACGCGTTTTCTTCCCGTCTCCTCCCTCCTTCTCAGTCTTTTCGACTCGAACAAGAAGCGACTTCCTTGCATAATCTAAAGTGATTTGTTGCAAAACTATCGAGGCAATGCGATGGCTTTTGCAGACTTCCCGCTTCGTCCGAGCACGGTCCTTCTCTTCTGTGTCGAACCTGCGGCCGTCTCCGTCTCCTTCACGTAGACGGGGGCTCCTGTTTGCGAGGAGACGGACACCGCCCAGAAGGGACCATGTGCCAGTCACAATGGGCGTCTCACCCCGCAGATGGACGAGAAGGAACCCTCCAAACGAAAATTTTAAGTTCTTTGGAATCGAGAAGCTCCCTCAGAATTTCTCCTCGGCGCCCGACAGAGACCCGGAGAGCGCCCCACCGGGCGCTTCCCTCTCTGCTGGGTCTCCTCATGAAAAGGCTGAAGAAAGACCTTCGTTGACCTCGAAACACTTCCAATTAGATCCCGGGAGGAAGAGAAAGCTAGGAGATCAAATCCTTTTTCGGTCGCGGCACATCGGGCACCTGGAGTTGGAAACGATTGTGGGCGGGTTCGCATCTCGGTATGTTTATTCTCTGGAGACAAACCAATTGTTCGAGTTTGTTAGCCTCATGGTCAGTTTCATGTATCTCTCTCTTCTTCTTCGGCCTCTTCTTTGCCACTCTTTTTTCGCCCCCCATCTATCTCCGCTTCTGCCTTCTTCCCTCCTTCGTTTTGTCCTCCTTCCTTCCGTTTTTCCTTCCTACCTTTTTTGACTGCCTCCCACCTCGCTTGCCTGCCCACCTGCCTGCATGCTTGGTTCCTTCGTTTCTGTCCTTTCCTGCCTACTTTCCTGTCGATCTATGTGTGTCGATCTATGTGTCGCAATACAGTCTTCCGCTCTTTCTTTTTTCTTTTGTTCATTCGTTCTGTCTTTCCCTCTGCGTGCCTGCCGGTCTTTCTCTTTGTCCGTCCGTTGGTATATCTTTTTTCTCTTTGCTTTGTCCTTCCTTCCTTGCTGTCTTTCCTTTGATTTTTCTTTTTTTCTTTCTTGCTTCATTTCTTTCTTTCTTTCTTTCTATCTTTCTATCTTTCTATCTTTCTATCTTTCTATCTTTCTATCTTTCTATCTTTCTATTCTGTCTCTCTGTCTCTCTGTCTCTCTGTCTCTCTGTCTCTCTGTCTCTCTGTCTCTCTGTCTCTCTGTCTGTGTCTGTCTCTGTCTCTCTGTCTCTGTCTCTGTCTGTCTGTCTGTCTGTCTGTCTGTGTCTGTCTGTCTGTGCCTGTCTGTGTCTGTCTGTCTGTGTCTGTCTGTGTCTGTCTGTGTCTGTCTGTCTCTGTCTGTGTCTGTCTGTGTCTGTCTGTGTCTGTCTGTATCTGTCTGTGTCTGTGTCTGTGTCTGTGTGTCTGTGTGTCTGTGTCTGTGTCTGTGTCTGTGTGTCTGTGCCTGTGCCTGTGCCTGTGCCTGTGCCTGTGTCTGTGCCTGTGCCTGTGCCTGTGCCTGTGCCTGTGCCTGTGCCTGTGTCTGTGCCTGTGCCTGTGCCTGTCTGTGTCTGTCTGTGTGTGTCTGTGTGTGTCTGTGTCTGTGTCTGTCTCTGTGTCTGTGTCTGCGTCTGTGTCTGTCTGTGTCTGTCTGTCTGGCAAGAAAAGGAGGGAGAAGAAGAAGAAACGTATAGTGTGTCTGGCAAGGAGCGAAAGAAACCATATAGTCTGTCTGTCTGCCCACCTCACTACCCCCACGAGACAAAAGAAGAAAAGATCACGTTGACAATATGGGGAAGGGACTCGAAAAGTGTAGAGGGTAGAATCCGGTGCCTCTACAGCTCCCAAAAAAATCGCATCTCGATCACTTCCTGCTTCTTCCACTCAGGACGACAGAGAGAAAAGAAAAAGAGTAAAGTGCACTCCGAATACACTCATACAGATATAGATTCTTTCTCTCGTTTTTTCGCTCTTTTTTCTCGAACTCTCTCTGTTTTGCATTTCAAGAAAAGAAGATCTATTCTATCGGTCTGTTTGATGCATTTTCCTGCCTTTCGACGTTTCTTTCTAGCTGACTTTCTTTCTCCCCCCCCCCCCCCCCCC
>JAHBMJ010003322.1:0-11563 GCA_018398765.1 Chromera velia | reverse complement strand
ACGAAAGCAGAAAAAAAAGAAAAAGGACGAAAAGTCTGAACGTGGAGGAAAAAGCAAATCCAGAAAGAGCAAAAGCAGATCTGCCGACGCAGGGTGGGAGTCAGAAGGACAGGAAGAGGGAGGAGGACAGGACTGGATTGCGTCCAGATCGGGAGTTCAGGAGGGGGACGCAGAAGGAGAGGGGCTCAGTCCCACTGCCGCACTGACGCTTGCAGAAGAGGGCTTATCGAATCCCTCCCGCTCGGTCTCTGCACGGCGGTCTCCGGGTGCTGCCGGGGGGGACCCCGGCCCTTCTCCTTCTTTTGCCTTTCCCCGGTCCTCTGACGACTGATCCCTCCAAGTGAAAAAGAGTCAAGACAAAGGGAAATGTTGAAGCAGACAGACGAAGAATGAATGGATGTTGCGGAGAAAAATTCAAAAGAATTTTTGGAGGGAGGGAGGGAAGGGGGGGGAGTATGGAAGGGTCGGGAGGCGGGGGTTTGCAGTGGAAGGAATGATCGTCTAATTTAACATGATCGACCAGACACCCAATGATGATGAACAGCTTGAGACTGCATGGGTGTGCAGTGGAAACGTCAGGAAAAGTACTGTGGGGCAGGACACCGTAGGAATCCATGGCTTCCCGGAAGAAGAGCGAGAGGAAGAGAAGGAAGTCGCACGGGGTAAGAGATTCATTCGTTTTGTTAGAGCTCTATGTGCCATCCCTTTGTCTCAATCTCGAGAGAAAGAGAGGAAGAGGTACAATGAGAGGGCAGCATTTGTCTAAAGGGACCCTGCGACGAACTCTGACTTCTCTCTGAGCTCCGTACACTGGCAGTCCTACACTTCTGGTCGATCAATCAGTCAATCGATCCAGCTTGCGGTGCGGATCATGGTCTGTGTATGCTGTATTCAAGGCCCTTTATCCAGATCAAATATCGCTTGTCACCCGCGGCCGAGTGCAACTGCAGTCAAACAGGTCTTGAATCGCTACTTTAAATATCCGAGGGATTGCGATTTTTGTATCTCTCAAAGTCTAATCAATCCCATCAAATTTCCCTCGCCAATGAAAGCACAAGCCGTAGCGTTGCTCCTTAGAGCCTCTTCGAGCAAGGCAACGCTGTTATAATTAATTTCATGTGTACAATTTTTTATGTGTATTGAATGTAATTGTATTTAAAAATGAGACAATTAATACACTATAAAATTGTAGCTATCAAAAAAATTTTGGATCAACATCATGATTGTCTAATTAAATTCGGATTGATATATGAAATATCAAGATATATGTAATTATATCTGTCTATATATGTTTTATCATCAATGATTCATCATCCACTATCACCATGGGCCTCTCTAAGGCGTCTAGTGTTCGGCGTCAGACAGAGTAGTAGTGATATGATCACTGACATCATCATCATTTTTGTTGCATGCAATGCTATCCGAGTTTAGAATGCCATGCATGCTTCCTGCTAAATTATAAAATAATATGATATAGATTTTTGATTTTAACCCTAAAATGAAACCTCAGCTAGAATGAATATATATAGCAATTATAGTAACAATAATAATATAGTTTCGATATCAGTAAAGTCAATTAAACAATCCATCACTGGCAAATTAACAATAATTAAACAATTATTATCGTCAATTAATAAACAACTTGATCAGAAATTGATCTTAAAGCGCGTAGATTCCATCAATAACACTTTCAGTCGTGTTCAATCACTGTTGATCGATGAATTCATTGATTATTCATTCGAGTGAGCAAGGCTCTCAGTCAGAAAACGCGACCGCCAAAAGACTTAAGACTCCCATGGCGGTGCCCCCCACTGTTAGGAAAGTTGCCCTCCACACAGTGCTCCTGAACTCTCCTCCAGAGCTTTTCCCTCCTCCGAGCAAGGCCCCCTCCTCTCTCTCGAGACGGAAGGAAAACAGACCAGGGCCGATGTACATCATCATCGTGCCTGCAACGGCCCCTGTGATCGTGATTACAAGAAACAAATTGGGAACCATTGCGGCCATACAGAAACACCAGAAAACACAAAGGAATGTGACGAGAATATTGGACTTCAAATTTGCTTCTGCAATAAGTGGAGAAGGAGCAAGGTCCCTGCTTATTTGGTGGACGTATGTCAGCAGGAGACTGCGGAGGCAGAAGAACAGGAGAGGAGCCTTCAGAATGAGAGACGCCCCCAACAGCACTTGCGCGGCTGTTATCAAAACATCGAACCCCCTCTCCTTCACGCCCGGCATCTGCAAAGAAATCGAAGCAAGCTGTTTGAGGATGTCCTCCTCTGTCCGATCCCCCAACGCAAAGAACGGAACTAAGCCGACTACGGCGTAGAAGAGAATTCCTGCTACGGACGTTGCAACAAAAATCAGAGGTGCTGACGGCTTCACTGTTCTTTTCATTTCAGCAAAAACCGACGGCACATTCATGTGGCAGTTCATGCTCCCACTTGTTGCTGGGAGTGTCAACACAAACGCAAGAAATGACCCAAAGATCCCATCTGCAGACTTTTCAGGCAACTCCGACGCCTCCCCCGACCCCCCACTCGCTTCCGCACGGTCTACTGCCTCCTTATCTAAGGAAGCCGACTTAATCACAATTATGGCTGCCACCAAAAGCAGACTCACAAAACAAAACTGGTTGACAAATTTCATTTTGTCAAAGCTGCGAGGGAGAGAGATCGGAAACATCAGCAGCGCAATGAGTCCAAAGAGCACAACAGGAGACGGGCAAGCCGAGGCCCCAAGAAAAGTGCTCAAGAGAGAGTCCACCACATTTGCCGTGATGATGATGTACGCCGCCACGGCACCCGAAAGAAAGAGCACTAAACACATTTCCATCAGCGCCTTCAAGGACCCTGAAGTGCTCTTTGCACAGAGCTGGTCATACGAACTGCACCTGCCCCCCGCTGTTGCGAAGGAAAGCGAGACCATTGAGACCCACGCCAAAAGTGAAGAGGCGGCCAGAGAAAGATTTCCGAGCCAAAAGCCAGCAGTCTTGTAGATGAAGGGCATATTTACACACCCAGCACCTACCATAGAGACGAATAGCGCTGTACCAGCAGCGAAACCGTCCAGACGCTCCTCAACGGCCCCGTCTCCTCCCTTGAGGGGAGACGCCTCCGTCGGGCTCCCTCCCACTTTACCCTTCGACGAAGCCATGGCTTTGCGGGCTTTCCTTCGAACACTTTACTTAATCTGTGATCTGGACCTGGTGGAAGATCGCACTGGTTTCTCTGGTAGTAACGGAGAGAGAGTGATGGTTGATATATAGTCCAAGATCGGGCATGTTTCCGCATCCCGTCTCCGCCCGCGAGGCCCCCGCGGTCGCGCGGCGCGCGGCAGTCGCAGCATCGCATTAATTAAGCGCTGATGCATGCAGACATGCACATTGGCCGGACATGCATGCGCGCGGACCATGCGCGGACCCGATACCGCTGAGATACCGCTGAGGGAACCGGAAAAACGTGAAAGACGAAAAGGGACTGTCATCTGTGACCTGTCAGACATCATAAACAGAGGATTCTAGGCCTTCAATAAATTAAGGACGTAGTTCGAGTGACAAAACTGGAAAAGACCGGGGGATTAGTAGAAGACGCGTGAGCCTGCTTGCCTTTTCAAGAGGTGCGTAAGTTTCGAAGCGCTGTGAGATTTGGGCCTGCCGTCTCCGCTTGTATCTTCTGTCACAATGCTTTCAGTCGTAGCTCTCCTCGGATTCTTTGCTGCTGCTGTTGCAGTCGGAACCTCGAGCGTACCTCAGCGACCCGACTATGCACCTGCACAGACGGATGGATCCAAACACCTGAACTTTCTTGCAACTACTGTTGCCCGTCTCACGGCAGTGGATATGGAATTCAACTGGTTGAACCCATTCGACACTACCCCCCTCTCTCCTGGTGTTGGAACAGGTTTCTTTATTCAGTTATCTCCCCCCTTGTTGGTTACTTGTGCACACGTGGTGTCGGATGCCCTCAGTCTGTCGCTTTCCGTGCCTGAACTTGGAAAGCAGCCTTTTGAGGCCCACGTGATCGCCGTGAGCCCCCAGACAGACGTGGCGCTACTCCAGATCGACCAACCGGAGAAATTCCACCAGGCGGTCCAAAAAGCAGGTGCAACGATCCGTTCCCTCAACATGGCTGCGGTCCCTCCCAATTTCGGTCAGTCAGTCAGACTTTGGGTGGAAGGAAATGTAGGGGGACCTCGGACTCACTCATTGAGACTGGAGTTCTACCCTGGTGGAGGGAGAGGACTCGCAGAGCTGACAGAGATCGAATGTCCGAAACGGAAGGAACTGTTCTCATGTCGCCAAAGATAGCGCAGGCAAGAAGCAGAGAAAGGAGCACATCAATGAGGGAAGTGAAAGCACGAAAAGAGTAAGGAAGAAGAAATGCATGCAAAAAAAAGAAGGGGGGCTGAACGACCGGGACAAAGATGCACGCGTGTATAGAGATCTGCAGATGGAGACATTTGAAGAAAGGAAAACCCAATACACAGGCTTGTGCGGGCAAAAAATAAGGCAAGGGAATGCAGGGTGTAATTGAAAATTGGAGTGAAGGGAGGGAGTTAATCGATACAGAACAAGAGGAGTGATGACTGCATGGATCTGTGCATGGGTGCTTGGAATTATTCAAAGAGTGGCTGAATGGAATTCCCCTACAGAATTTGTCTCTCTCCCTCTCTCTCTCTGTGTGTGTGTGTGTGTGTGTGAGAGAGAGAGAGAGAGAGAGAGAGAGAGGGCTGCCTGCCCGTCTGCCTGCCTGCCTGCCTGTGCGTCGGTGTGTTCTGTGGAGAATGCTGTCTGTTTGTGATGGATTTTATGTTCTTCGAAGGTATAGTTCTGTTGACAGCAGGCTGTCCCTCCTTCCTCTCTCCTTTTTGCACTGCTGCTCTGCAGGAGAGGAGGTGATCACCGTCGGTTTTCCTCTCGGGATGGATAACGTGAAGGTTGGCACGGGCGTCATCTCCGGTACCGAGCACGTCGAGTTCGAGGACGAGAACATCGCCATCCAGTCGACAGCACCCATAAGCCCAGGCAGCTCGGGAGGTCCCCTGGTGCTCCTGAGGGCTCCTGAGCTCGTTGTGGGCATCAACTTCGCGGTCTCCACTCAGAAGGACGCCGAGAACGTCAACTACGCGGTCCCCATCTGGAGAGTGAAACAACTCTACAACGCATACAAGAAAGCAGCAGCTCGCCGATCCGGTGGGCTCAGTCATGTGTCCACACAGCAGCAGCAGCAGCAGAAGAAGAAGAAAGAGGATGAAGACCCCAATCCAGCTGTTGTGAGTGGAGACGGAGAAGCAGGGTCGGGCAGTAGAGAGCGGGGACGGAGGCTGAGCAAGAAAAGAGAAGGGAAGGGTGTTCTTGTTCCTGATTTGAGTGAAGACTCTCCTCAGAGCGCCCCCTCTGCCCTGACCTCTTCCTCCAATTCCCCCGCCGTCTCTGTTTCTTCTTCTTCACTAAATTTCTTCGGGACTGAGGGAGCGGAGGGCAAAGAGACATTCGTCGTTGATGAGAGAGAGAGAGAAAAAGAAAAGGGAGAAGGAGCAGGAGAGGGGGGAGGAGGGGACCGAGGATCGGGTACAGAATCTGATTCGCTTTCTCTTCAGCTAACCGAGTCCCATTTCCTCCTCCGACTTCCTCCCCTAGGCGCTGAATTAATTCCCACAGACGATCAGTCAGGCGCCCTCTTCCTCTTCGCTTCAGAAGAGACGGCAGAAAAGGGAGAGGAGGGAGAAGGGGAAGTCGACACTCAGCTGCCAAGTGTAGCTCCTCTATTGACCACGAATGTCGAGAGCGGTGCCGCCGCTCTCTGTAGAGGAAAAGGGGGTGTTATGATTTCTCGCATTCACCCGATCTCAGTCCTCCACTCTGCAGACCCCCCCGTTCTTCCTGGCTCTTTCCTAGTCTCCGTCAGGGGGGTGAGTCTGAACTCCTATGGTCAGGGGAGAGACGATAAGTTTCTCAGGGGGTCTGCGAAAGTGTCCGACCTTCTGTTCTTCACAGAAGACCTCACAGAACCTGCAGTCATCACCACCTGCGATCCTTCCAGAGGATTTCAAACGCACAAAGTGAACCTCAGAAGCATTCCAGGAGAAACAACCGTGAAAAGAGGGGGAGGGGGCGCAGAACAGCAGCAGCCCGAAGTTCAGTGGAGTGCCCTGTCCTCCAGGGCCATTGCGAGAGTCTACGAGGCACATTTTGAGGGTGTGCAATTTGAGGCGTTTGCGGATTTGGTGTTTATGTCTTTGACGATGAATCATGTTGACGAGTCGTGGAAGAAGCAGTTTCCCGACTTGTCTGAGTATTTTGAGGCAGACAGATGGGACAAGCCTAAAGTGGTGGCTTTGTCGATGCACGGCCAGGGGTATGCCCCGGAGGCTTTGGGTCTCGACCGCAGCCTCGCGGTGGTGGTTGGCGAAGTGAATGGACATAAAGTAGAGACGTTGAACGATCTTAGGAGGGCATTCGTACCAAAAATGGAAAAGGGGGAAACGGGGGAAAATTCAGCAACAAGAGGAACAGAAACGCTGGTGTGGTCTATGACGACTGAGGGGGGGCGCGTGCTTGCAGTGGACTTTGTTGAGTTCCTCCACCGACATGTATTGTTGGCGTCCCAAAGCGGCCTCTCTGCCATAAACACGCCTTTTATGAAAGTCAGTCAGTTGAGGGGACTTTCTACTTACAGTTTTTGTGTTGTGCTGTCTAGCTGTCGTCCTTTTCGCTTTTTTCTTTTGACGTGACTTCAGATCTCTCTCAGTTTGCTCCTCCAAGAGGCTGGCTGCCTTTCCTTCTATTCATCTCTCTTTGGTGCCTTGCTTTTCCCCCTTCCATTTGCCTCGATTTTCTTTCCGTGCAAAGTTTTTCTGTAAGGGCCATCGATCGATCGAGCGTTTTTCGGCAATATTACAATATCGGGCAACATTTAAAATATCTGCACGGGCTATATCGGGAAGAAGAGTCCATCTTACCACAGAGCCTATGTGCTGCCTTTTTCTCTCCGTTCTTCGTTCCTTCCATCCACCCAACTGCTCATCCATTCATCCATTTATCGATTTACCCCTCCTTTGTCTGTGAGTGTTCCAAATTATTGCAGGGGGTCCTACGGAGGTTCGCCTCGAGCCTCCGACTCTCCTCCACTCGGGCAGCGGTCGATGCCCCCACAGGCGGTGGGGGTTCTTCGACAGTCGGAGGGGGGGGGGCGTCTCTGATTTCCCGAGAGCGCAGAACCAAAGCGGGAGCACACTCAGATGGCAACTCTCACGTGCACGTGTCTGCCCTTGCATCCCAGGCAGTTGCAGCGTGCTGTCATCCCGAGCGAAAATGTGGTTTGACTGTGGGGCTCCAGCTGGAGAACGAAGAAGGGGAATCGTTACAGGCCCCTCCTGTCTCCCCTGCAAACACCCCTGTCAACCCTGATGGGGATGAAGAGGATGGTCGTCCTGAAGAGGAATGTGTAGCTGTCTTTAGACCCCCTCCAGTAAGAGTGCTGTCTGTCAGCGAAGGGTCGCAGTCTTCTGAAGGCCTCAACAGCGCGTCGATACAGTCTATCCTATCCTATCCATCCTTCCAGACGCCTGAATCGAGATCGTCATCCGACTCAGTGTTTTCACCAGAAGGGGGGGTGCCCTTGCAAGAATCCGAACGCGGGGGAAAGGGGCCCACACGAAGTGGGGAAGAGGATCAGCCTCTGAGGGACATACTTGGTGGCCTGGAGGGCCAAACGACAGCACGTAGCCCTTTTGAATCACTTGACAACCCCCTGTCGCGAGTTCCAGTCGCGGCATGGCCCGCAATCCCATTGCGGGCAAAAGGCCCCCGGAAGGTGTCTCGACCCTCATTTTCATTGTGATGAATAGAAACATATACACTGATGTAATTCATCATCATCATCATCATCATACGCCATCGCCATCGGCCCATAATAGGCGTCTAGCGTTCGGCAAGTCACGACATGCAAGGCAGATTGTTAAAGATAGACCTTTACAATAATTGGTTTTCTTTACTTTAACTAATAATACTTCTACAAAGGTTGAAGTCCTCACCGGTGTGAACGGGAACGCGATCGAACCTGACTGACTTTTTTGATGTTCCTTCCAGTTAATTACGCAGCCTTTGGGTATGTTAACTTTTTAGTTCCAAAAGGGGTCGATCTGAAAGTCCTTGGAGGGCCTGGGAGCCTTTTTTAGGTGTGAGAGAGAGAGAAAGAAAGAGAGAGAGAGAGAGTCGCACCACTGCAGACAGACAGGACAAGTGCAGACAAAACGAAAGGAGGCGGAGAGAATGAAGCGAGGGGGTGGGAGAAATTCAATGAGATTTGGCTGGATGAGATTATGAAAAGACAGGAGGCGAGACGAGAGGAGACGAGAGGCCGGAGGAAGAAGAGGAGGAGGGTATAAAGGGAGGGAGGAAGAAAAGAAGGAAAGAAGAAGAGGAAGGAATACGGAGAGAGAAGTGGGGGAAATAAGGCTCAAGCATTACGAGTTGATCGAGCGAATAAATGAATGAATGAATGAATGATCGTATAAAAGAAAAACATCATCGGAAGGATTGATCGGAAAAACAGCTGATCAAGTTACACTTACACAAAAAAGTGAAATGTCAGTGTGGATTGAAAGAAAGATTGAACCCTTCAAATCAAAAACGACCATGTATGCATTGAAATAGGGGGTCAGAAGGAAAGCCTTAAAAAAAGAAAAGACACCGCTAATACATTTGCATGCGCTTGCATATGTTGGAAAATGTAAGTCTTTGCTGTTTTGAGACTTTGTTTAATTCTAGCTTCCTGGCATAAACTGAAGGATCCGTGTGTGCTACGTTTGTTGGAGGACTTCCTTTCTGCAGACAGTAATGCGTTACGCTGTTGACCCTTGGTCTTAAGTTTAACTTGATTATGTTGATTGATTGATTGATTAATGCCAAACCCTAGGTGGAGTCAGGTATACTAAAAGGAGATCGGTAAGACGGGGTTTTACAGTTTGGTTCTATTTTGGTGCAGAATTATTCCTTTGAGCTAAAGACATAAGATGGTAGCATGAAAAAAGCCGGGAACGAGGACGGTCATACCAAAGGTTATGTGTAGGTTGTCTCGATCATGTCTGAGGTTCACTGGTTTTTTCATTATCGTCTCCCCTTTTGCCAGGCTTTTGGTTCCCTAAATTGAGCATTAAGTTGCATATTTAAATCACACAGTTTGATTGCTGTGTAATCAAATATGCACAAATTGCCTCAGCTTGGGCCTCGACAAACTTTACTACATCGTATATGTCTAAAAATACCATGCATGCAATAATTATTTAAAGACTTAGTTTAAAATTATAGTTTGAAGGCCTATACGAAAAGATTTTCTTTAATATATATAAGATTTTATGTTCAGTCTTGCTGCTAGCTATATCACTAAACTAAGAGTGCTGCAGAGTTCTATCGGTAGAAGATGGTCAGTCTAGGCGACGCATAGTGGTAAAAAAAAAAAAAGACCTTTCCAGATTTTTTTTTTTCTTTTTTTCTACGAAGGATTTCCTAGAGCACCTCTAGGAGCACCTAGAGGAGCACCTTTTAGAAGTACTTTTAAACTAATTTCCTCGTAAACTTATTACTCAACTCAAAGTTTTAAACATCTTTCAACCCTAGTTTCAACCCTAGTTCTAGTCCTAGTTGTTATTGTACGTTTGTCTCTACTAGTGTCTCTACTAGTGTCTTCACCATTCCATCATCAACTTTGTTGAACACGGACCAACCGATCTTTTTTCCCTTGTTCAACTGCACTGTCACCAGGGATGCCGGGTGATGGACTAGATGATAGACCAACTAAGTGTGAGAGACGAGAGAGACAGAGGGAGTGACCCGGTCCGTCATTTCACCATTCATGCTAGTAATTGAAAAATGAATGAAGTCTGCGTGTATGGCACTGCACGTAGTGACCATCGCAAAAAGGGATTACAGGACGAAGGCAAGCAGGCGAGCAAAAGGAAAAGGGGGCTCTCTTTTGTCTTATGTAAAGAGTGACAAGAAGGATGGATGCATGGATACAGACAGAAGAGCAGACAGAGGAGAAGTTCTTTGACTGGCTCTTTGACGATATCTAGGATGATATATATTTCAAAGCTCTAGTCGAAGCTAGTTTTGGTCAATCCTTTTAAGCATCTACCAAGCTAAAAGTGAAATTGGGATCCTAAATATGATTCAAACTCTAGTTGAAGCTAGTCATTTATTAACCTTTATTTTTTTTTACATATACAATAAAATTTTAAATAAATAAAAAAAAAAGAAGAAACGTTTTCAGATTTTTTTTTTTTACCACTGTGCGTCGCCTAGTGACTGACATTGTAGCTTCTACTTGTATAACTTGATAACATCCTAGATAACATCTTCAAGTTCACAGAATGACTAAGTAAGATGACTAATTAACATATTAAACCTATATTGGTTACTAGCTGGTTCACAGGCTGAATCACAGCATGACTAGCATTTAGATGCAAGATGATGCCAATATCTATATATCACAGTTGCTAACATGTTGTTAATCTTCCTAACCGGTGCATTTAACGTACGTCTACTGACCGATGCTGTGATTACATGATGGTTGACCTCAGTCCTAGCCTCAGTCTAGTGACAGGGTTGTTAATCACCGACAACTGTATAAGTACCGTAAAACGGAACCCACCCCCAATTTTTTTTTTTTTTAATGTTTTCGGTGCTTTTGTCACTGGTAAAATTTTCAGAAGGTAAAGCCCTAGACTGCTGTTTCTAGTTGTGTTTCATGTAGAAAACTAACTGTTCTAAGTCTGGAGTCAAAACTCTAGAAAAGGAGGCATAGCAGGCCCGGTGGCGAGCGGCATCTATGAGTTGGCTTGCTATGTCAAAATAGTGAAAATAGTAAAAATAGTGACTATTTTTACTATTCGCTATGTCGAATAGTAAAATAGCGAATAGTAAAATAGTTCATAATAGTTAGCTATTTTTACTATTTTAATAGTAAAATAGCACTATTTTACTATTAAAATAGTACAAATAGCTAACTATTTTCTAACTATTTTAATTTGTGACGTAGCAAATAGTAAAAATAGTAACTATTTGAACTATTTTTCCTATTTTTTCAACTATTTTTACTATTTTAAATAGCTTGCCAACTCATAGATGGGGGCAAAGCACGGTGTTCTAGTTTAAGCTCTCTAGAACTTAGGAATCAACTCACCCATAAGTTCTACATACAGAGAATCTGTCAGACACACAAGAGCCTTCCCTATCGATCAGGAAAGACTCGGTCCTTCTAACAGGCTCAATCAATCTGTATTGCAAAGGCTGAGATACAGACGTGCATGCCTTTGTATTACAGTGTGTATTTAATGCTATTAATTCTCTGTATTACTCTAAGGACCAAATCAAGCCTAGGTCCAAAGGTCCGTAACAACCACACCCCGCACAAGATTGTGCGTCCCGCACAATTTATTGCTTCACTTCTTTCAATGACTCTGGTCTGCACCGGCGCTCCCAGCAGCCAAAGAAACCAAGCAACGAGCTGCAGATCGCTGCCAACATGCGTGAAAAGATCGGGTGGGAAGGGCGTGGAAAAAA
>JAHBMJ010003321.1:2500-11491 GCA_018398765.1 Chromera velia | reverse complement strand
GATTCGAAGCAAAAGACAAGAGATTGGGCTATCCTGTAAGCTTTACTCTGGTGAGCTGCAGTACCTCTATATTTTCTGCCCAGCCCGGTCGAGATAGCATTTTCAATTCGTTTCTGACAGATTCATGCTGATGATCACCCCACGTATGTGAACGCGGGTGCAGGAGGAGTGATGAACCCGGCGTTCATCAAGGGCAAGCAGAAGGGGAAGAAAGCGGCGCCGTATACGCAGACCCTTCAGATGGAAGAGATTCTCATGGTCTTAGATCAGGCTGACATCTTTAGTGGGAGCAGACGAGTGAGGACAGCCATGTACAGGAATATCGTAACAGAGATTGTCCGAAGAATCTCTGCTGGACAGCTGAAGGTGGCAGAGGGAGTGGGGCTCACATGGCTCAACATAGCAGGCTGAACCGGATCGATTAATTAACTGATTGATTGTGTCATTCATTATGATTTAAACTAATTAAAAAAGTGAGTACATATTATATATATATATATATATATATATAACTTGAATATAAAACTTAATTTTTATTGTATTAATTAATGCAACTCATTTAAATCATGTAATCTGATATGATAGGATTAATAGAATATTATAGACTATAAATAATTTCTTTAATAGCGTTTTATTGAATTTCTAATTTAAGTATAACGTGTATAAATTAGTAGTAAATGTTAAAGTCCGACTTGAGGGCAAAAGTCTGTTTGTGAGGGCACAGGCCTATTAAGAGAGTCTTAAATTTGCCGCCAAGGTAAAGGCGAAGGGCAAAGAAAGGCCAAAAGGCAAGGCAAAAGCCAAAGCCAGCACTTAAGAAGACCATAACTTGAAGAGAAGGGAGAGGGATGGAAAGGGCTTACAGGATCGATCTTTTGTGTTGTTTTATAAAACTTTTGAATGTAAAGGTACCTATAGACGTCGAAAAGCAAGTCTTAAACGGATTGAACTTAGTCTTTTCCCTGGTATTTGATATCCGTAACTGAATAATCGTATACTAGATTGTATATCAGGCTATTATCAGCGGGCTGCGTTATTGTTTTTCCGTAATTCACCATTTTAAAGCTTCAGTTACTAAAAAACCGTAACCCGGCGGCCTGACAGCCGTCTTGTTACTATTCTAGAGCCGTTACTCTTATGTGGACAGTATAAACGCCAACCCCTCTAAGTAGACCTTAATATGTGGTCATATTGTAGTGACGTCTAGCTCAAGATCAACAAGATCAAGGAGCTGAGCGAACAGAGACCAACCTTCTCTGCTGAACAACAACCATTCTACAAGCAACGCAGACTACCTTCTTCGTCCAGAAAAGGTTCACCCAGAGGAAACCAGAACGTTGTGATCACCTACACGCTTACTATATACGCTCATACCTGCAAGCCATCAACAGTTACTCAAAACTCAACTTACACTCCCTGAACCCTGGACCTGGCTGTCCTGCACCTGCAAGGAGAACAAGCAGGACCACATCGCGAAGCGCTGCTAAAATTTCTGACGGAACCCCACTGTCTGTCTTCTGCTGAAATTCCATATCGAACACAACCACACCGTGAAGCTGCACTGCCGAAATCTCTGATAGACTGGGGCTCCCGGCCCTTTTGGTGAAATTCATGGATGCATTCTACTTGAGAGTGAATTTAACTTCTCTTCATTTTTCTGTGGATGGCGAAGCCCTGCCTTTTTTATGAATTTCATACGTTTTATGTGATAGTAAACTAGACTTATCCTTCTGTATAAAGCGAAGCATTCCCTCCCCCCCCAAGCAGAGTGAAAGCTTTTCTGTTCCAAAAAAAAAAAAGAACCGAATATATCTGAATATGGCTCTAAAGCATCAGCCTAAGAGAAAACTGACGGAGCGATAAAAAGCACTAGAGAAAAACAAGAAGAAAAACTAAGAAAAACAACCCTGATGAATTCTTTTAAATGGATGAAGCGCCTCTTCAGCTTATTGAAAAATCTAAAATAATTAAAGAGCCATCGAAAAGAAACAAAAGGGCAAATCTTCAAATAACAAAAATCAAAAAGGAAAGGAAAAAGAAAAAGAGGTTGGGAACCAAGAAGAAAAAATAAAAGTGAACAAACTGCAAGAGAATGAGAAGGGAAAGGAGAGTAATAAAGAGAACAGAAATGGAGAAGAGAGTAAAGAAGGATACGATGAAGAAATGACAGATCAACAGACTGATGAAACACACTGTCAGAAGAAGTTGTCAGCCAGTTCCACGCAAGTACAGAAATGGGACCCATCTATCCTGAAGGACTTAGCAAAACAGGAAATTACATTGAAACCAACAAAAGAAGGAGAATTGGAGTTGGTGCTCAACATAGATAAATTGCCTGTAAAAGAAATAACAGCAGACTGCTCGGTTTCAGTACCCTCACACCTTTCTTCTTTCACACAAAGAGCTGCTCTGCCTCCTTTGCTACCGACTCCTCCACTGCTGCCAACCCCAAACCACTTCTACAACCCCTCAATCAAAGCAGACATCAATGCATATTCAGGAGAAACAAAAGACGCACAAAATTTTTGGAGAGCTTTCGAGATGGATGCCACTGCCTTCCAATGGAACATCACCCAAAATTTAATCCTGTTCTATTTCCAAAAATCACTGAAAGGAAATGTACTTGACTGGTTTACAGACATATCCGATGAGAAAATGAAGAAAATTCAGACTATCACTGACCTGAAAGACGCATTCTTCTCAAAGTTCGGCCTCAAGGAACCATATGTAGAGAAAGCAGAAGAGAGCTTAGACAACCTGCAGGAAAGAGAAGGAGAAACACTTCAGAAGTACAGAGGTACACTTCCCTTTGTCGACAGGCAAATTCGTTGATTGAGGATAAAAGACTGAAACACAGACAAATTGCCTGTAAAGGAAATGATAGCAGACAGCTCGGCTTCAGTACCCTCACAGCTTTTTTCTTTCATACAGAGAGCTGCTCTGCCTCCTTTGCTACCGACTTCTCTACTGCTGCCAACCTCAAACCACTTCTACAACCCCCCAAACAGAGTGGACTCCAAAGTAAGACTTAGTGGAATCTAAAGTAACTTTTAAATTTACTATATTCTAGCTTTATTATAAAGTAAAACTAGGTTACTTGAAGCAATCTAGAGTCTTTTAAAGCATTTAAAATCGTTACTCCTGTGCAAATCTGCTCAAATGTGCTCAAAAGACTGGTTGATTAGCTAGGGTGCATGGTGGGAAAAATTACGATCACCGCGGCGCGTACAAGTTAGTGAATGTTACCTGTAAAGAAATACACAGGCACAACACTAGTGAATACGCTCAAAAGCAACGTTTAGCACCGCCAATCAACTATAAAGAATTGTTTCTTCTGCAAGGGAAACAGTGCAGGAAGGAAGGTTTCATAGCTAGGCTGGTCAGACCGGACAGGAGGCGGTCAGCAGGGGTCGGAGAGAACAGAACACAGAGACAACATAATTCTTTTTATAAAGAACTCACACTACACGGCGCAAAAGCTTGCAAATCGTTTTGCATGTGTCAATGAGAAACTGTGAAAAAGAAGGACAGGTCCGTAAGTAGATCCAAATGTTTAGAGGGAGACTAGTACGGAGTGCTATAAATGAGAAAGGATGAACGAGTAAGCTAGGAGCACTTGCGTCAGGATAGTACGGACCGCTTTCAAGGACTGACACATACGGAGCAAGTGGAAGACATTCAAATGCATGAAAGCTGAGCGATTGTTCTGGATGGAAAAATGTCTGGCACGACTGAGAGCTGTGCAAAGCTTCAGAAGAGGCGGTAAAAAAATGGAGGCTCCAGCAGACTCTCCATCGACCCTCTCTCAGTGACCTCCCTTGTACGTTTCTATCAAGCTCCTAGCAGAACAAAGAAGCTGGATGCTAAGTAAATCATCATGCAAAGCGAGAGAGCGAGCCGTGTTTCCTTAACTGACCTGCAGGTGTCTCCCAGTCTCCGTCTACCAACACCTACAAACACGGAGGGACAGGCGTTCATGCTCTGTACAGTCAAGGAAGCACTTTTGTCTAGCTTATTCTGCGTGCACAAAGTCCCAAGGAAAAGACCAAGAGCCTAAGAAGCAGCGGGACCCCGTCCGGACAGGCTCACCTGGGGGTTGACCCCGGGGCTCCCAAGACTGTGACCTGCAAGGAAAGAGTAAGGAGAGCGATGAGGGCAGCAGTACTTTAACACCTAGATAAGGCCGGCAGCCCTTCCTCGCTTGAACAGGAGGAGCAGCAGCAAGCAGAAAGACGTTAGAAACAAGACTAAGACGGCTGGTATCCACTGGACCTACCTCCAAGCTCCACTTCATGCCGACCGAAGATGTCCCAGCAACTGTTGTTACAGCCGTCTCCTCCAGAGCCCCGAAAGTACACTCCCGAAAAAAAAGTCAAAACCGAGAAAACGCTCTGTCAGACATCTTTTGAAACCATCAGAAGACATCTGACAAAGCGCTTTTTGTGACAACATTTCTGTGGGAAAAGTCCGTTTGCTCAGAGGTTCAGAACTCCGCAGTTTTGAACCTGTGGACCTTCAAGACGGACAAGAGACTTCAGACCCGATTATTGGCCAACAGAGGCAAAGTCGGCTGCGTGCGTCGAAGAGGCAGGGTGCCGCTACCCCCTCTGGCCCCGTGGCGGCGCCTTCCGGACCCACGATGAGCCCATGTCTAAACCTGGCGGCAGGGGGGTTTGACCCCCCTTGTCCAAGGTTCAGAAGTGCGGACTTCTGAAACAGTCAGGGCCCCCCAGGTTCAGAAGTCTGCACTTCTGAAACTTGGGCCAGGGGGGTCAAACCCCCCCGCCGCCAGGTACAGACATGGGCTAATCGTGGGTCCGGGAGGCGCCGCCACAGGGCCAGAGGGGGTGGCGGCACCCTGCCACTTCGACGTACATAGCCGACTTTGCTTCTGTCAGCCAATAATCAGGTTTGAACTCTCTTGTCCATCTTGAAGGTCCACAGGTTCAAAACTGCGGAATTCTGAACCTCTGAGGACCTCCCTGAACCTAATGTCCACTTGAAAAAAAAATATCAAGATCGTCCGCACCTGCGGCGGGGCCAATCAAGTCTATCCAAATTTACAGCCTAGCAAATCTCATTCAAAGAATATAAAAAAAAATTAAAAAATAATAACGTATAAATTAGTATAAATAAATCGATATATTGCCTTTAAAATACTATTCATGCCTAGGTTTTGTACATATCATCATATATAATTATATAATATCAATATTACATCCTAGATTACATCATACATAGCTTGGTGCCAGTATATGGTCATATATAACATCTCTATTCATTCATCTTCTGAATCAGAATTAGCAAGATTGCTCAACCTGCAGATTTCATGGGCTTGCACCCTTAGAAATAGGGGGGGCGTTGTTGTTTGTTACGGCGGGGGCTTGTGAGGCCGGAACAAAGGACTGTAGACAGCGTGCGACTGCCTTTGCTTGACTTCTGTCTAAAAGGCCGACGAGGGATCTATCGTTGGGATTCTCGGGATCGAACTCCCTCACCGACTCAGCATTCTTCACGCCGACTGCTTCTCTGAGCTTGGTGTACACCTCTTGCCGCTTGTTGGCCTTTCCGAGGGGCTTTTCTAGAGCCTTGAACATGCTCTGCAAGAAGGCGGGGTCTTCCTTCGACATGTTGAAGGAGTAACCCCGAGGGTGGAGTTGGGGGTCCGGGTGTTGCACGAGGAGTTTCCTGCCGGAAAGCCTTCTGCAAGTCTCAGTTTCTCTTAGACTCCGGCAAAGCAAGATCAACCACGAACACTTTGTAGGCAATACTTCTGATGCTGTGAATCCTTCTTCTGTTGGGTCACGTTGGGTACTCTGAGAGGTAAGGTAATTGAACGAAAAGTCTGAAAGTCCGTCAATCTCGTCGATCTTTTTTTCTTCGGGGTTGTTTAGATATATTTGCACTTCGGGAGACGGGTGGACACGTATGCAGCTGCGATTCTTTAGCATGCAGCTGTATGTTGCCTTTCAAGACACCGCCCACGCCTGCGGCACGGCCGGTCAAAACACTACCCGCGCCTGCGGCGCTGCCTTTTAAGACACCGCCCGCGCCTGCGGTGCAGGCCTTCAAGATACTGCCCGCGCCTGCGGCGTGGGCGTTCAAGCCTATCTAAGAATGCGGCCCCACCATTCAAGTGGACATTAGGTTCAGGGAGGTACCTCTGAGCAAACGAACTTTTCCCACAGAAATGTTGTCACAAAAAGCGCTCTGTCAGATGTCTTCTAATGGTTTCAGAAGATGTCTGACAGAGCGTTTTCTCGGTTTTGACTTTTTTTTTGGGAGTGCACTTTCGGGGCTCTGGAGGAGATGGCTGCAACAAAAGTTACTGGGTCACCTCGGGTCGGCATGAAGTGGAGCTTGGAGGTGGATCCAGTGGAGACCAGTCGTCTTAATCTTGCTTCCAACGTCTTCCTGCTTGCTGCTGCTCCTCCTGTTCAAGCAGGGAAGGGCTGCCAGCCTTATCTAGGTGTTAAAGTACTGCTGCCCTCATCGCTCTCCTTACTCTTTCCTTGCAGGTCACACTCTTGGGAGCCCGGGCCCGGGGTTAACCCCCAGGTCAGCCTATCCAGACCCGCTGCTTCTTAAGCTCTTGGTCTTTTCCTTGGGACTTTGTGCGCGCAGAATAAGCTAGACAGAAGTGCTTCCTTGGCTGTACAAAGCGTGAACGTCTGTCCCTCCGTGTTTGCAGGTGTTGGTGGACGGAGACTTGAGGACACCTGCAGGTCAGTTAAGGAAGCGCGGCTCGCTCTCTCGCTTTGCATGATGATTTGCTTAGTATCTAGCTTCTTTGTTCTGTTAGGAGCTTGATAGAAACGTACAAGGGAGGTCACTGAGAGAGGGTTGATGGAGAGTCTGCTGGAGCTTCCATTTTTTTACCGCCTCTTCTGAAGCTTTGCACAGCTCTCAGTCCTGCCAGACATTTTTCCACCCAGAACAATTGCTCAGCTTTCATGCATTTGAATGTCTTCCACTTGCTCCGTGTGTGTCAGTCCTTAAAAGCGGTCCATACTATCCCGACGTAAGTGCTCCTAGCTTACTCGTTCATCCTTTCTCATTTGTGACACTCTATACTAGTCTCCCTCTAAACATCTGGATCTACCTACGGACCTGTCCTTCTTTTTCACAGTTTCTCATTGACATATGCAGAACGAGTTGCAAGCTTTTGCGCCGTGTAGTGTGAGTTCTTTGTGAATAGCATTATGTTGTCTCTGTGCTCTGTTCTCTCCGACCCCCTGCTGACCATCTCCTGTCCGGTCTGACCAGCCTAGCTGTGAAACCCTTCTTCCTGCACTGTTTCCCTTGCAGAAGAAGCAATTCTTTGTACTTGATTGGCGGTGCTAAACGTTGCTTTTGAGCGTATCTATTAGTGTTGTGCCTGTGTATTTCTTTGCAGGTAACATTCATTAACCTCTACGTACCGCGGTGATCGTAATTTTTCCTACCATGCACTCTAGCTAATCAACCAGTCTTTTGGATTTGCACAGGAGTAACGATTTTAAATGCTTTAAAAGGCTCTAGATTGCTTCAAGTAACCTAGTTTTACTTTATAATAAAGCTAGAATATAGTAAATTTAAAAGTCACTTTGAATTCCACTAAGTCCTACTTAAGAGTCCACTCTGTTCCCAATCAAAGCAGACATCAATGCATATTCAGGAGAAACAAAAGACACACGAAATTTTTGGAGAGCTTTCGAGATGGATGCCACTGCCTTCCAATGGAACATCACCCAAAATTTAATCCTGTTCTATTTCCGAAAATCACTGAAAGGAAATGGACTCGACTGGTTCACAGACATATCCGACGAGAAAATGAACAAAATTCAGACCATCACAGACCTGAAAGACGCATTCTTCTCGAAGTTCGGCCTCAAGGAACCACACGTAGAGAAGGCAGAAGAGAGCTTAGACAACCTGCAGGAAAGAGAAGGAGAAACACTTCAGAAGTACGCAGAGAGGTACACTTCCCTTTGTCGACAGGCAAATTCGTCGATTGAGGATGAAAGACTGATGAAAAAATTCTGGAGACGACTGTTCGACAAAATTGCAAAGTCGATTCTCACACAAAAGCAATAAACCTCTCTTGACTTGAGAACGAGAGACTCGTTTCTTTTTTTTGTTCGATTTACAGAGAATCAAGAAAATAAAGTTTTGCATCTCTTCTTCGATGAGACGCAACATTTTGTTTGACTTGCATGCGTTTGAAATGTACGTGTGATGGAAAAAAAAAATCTGTCCACAAAGTGAGAGAAGTGGCCGAAAAAAGAGAGAAAGGCAGAAGGCGTAATGCTCCCTCACCTATGAAGAATGCTTCAACGAATTGTGGTGGATCGAAGTTGAAGACTGCGACTGCCGTGCATTCATATGGTAATCTGAGGAAGAGCAAACTGTGAAGAAGGGAACGAAATTCAAGGAAGAGAAAGTTAACAAAGCATGTATCTATACCGAGAAAAGATCGAGGAGTGACGTATATAAATATGAATAAGCGATCGCATGAATGTCTTGTGGAGAGAGAAGCGAAATGTCAAGATCATGCCAGAAACTGCATGCATGAAGAGAATGATACGACTGAGTGAGAATGCAAACTGCAACAAGAAAGAAAGACCAACTAGAAGACCACTCACCCACCCACCCACAGTGACTCACTCACTCACTCACTCACTGAGACTCTCTCTCTCTCACACACACAAACACACACACACACACACACACACACACACATAGTGTCACACACACGCACACACACCTATCCATAAACTCGACAGAGGGGTGAGAAGCAAACGTGAGTGATGGTGTGAGAAAAGAAAACATACACACAAGCCTATCCAGAGAGGGAGGTCACAGAGAGGCAAGAAGCAAAAGTGGGTGGTGGTGTGAGAAACGAAAACACAGGCGCCTGTCCACAGAGGAAGGTCACAGAGAGGCAAGAACTCATTCAAACAAAAACGTGGGTGATGGTGTGGGAAAAGAACACACACACACACACACACA
>JAHBMJ010003320.1:0-11516 GCA_018398765.1 Chromera velia | reverse complement strand
TTCCTTCCTTCCTTCCTACCTTCCTTCTTTCCTTCCCTCCTTCCTTCCTTCCGTCCTTCCTTCTTTCGCTCCTTCCTTCCGTCTTTCCTTCCTTCCGTCCTTCCTTGCTTCCTTTCATCCATCCTTCGGAATCCTTCCTTCCCTCCTTCCTTCCCTCCTTCCTTCCGTCTTTCCTTCCTTCCTTCCGTCCTTCCTTGCTTCCTTTCATCCATCCTTCGGAATCCTTCCTTCCCTCCTTCCTTCCCTCCTTCCTTCCGTCTTTCCTTCCTTCCTTCCGTCCTTCCTTGCTTCCTTTCATCCATCCTTCGGAATCCTTCCTTCCCTCCTTCCTTCCCTCCTTCCTTCCGTCTTTCCTTCCTTCCTTCCTTACACACACACACACACACACACAATTGTGCCGCCCTTCATCCTTTCATGCGCAGGGAGGAGGGGGGGTTCGGGGGGGGGGGGGGGGGCCCCCCCCGTCATACATACTTACTGACAGATAGTCTGACATGGACCAACAGCCAACCAGACAGACAGAGAGACAACCACTAACAGACAAACAATCAGACAGACAGACAGACAGACAGACAGGAGACAGACAAACAGAGAGAGAAGCATACAGTCCTTTCTTTTTCCAGACAGACAGACAGGCAAAAAGACAGACAGACAGACAGACAGACAGACAAACAGACAGACAGACTGCATGCAAACGCACAGTATAAGCACATCGACACACACTTACATTTATCCATAGTCATTACCTGTTCACGAACTCACTTACACTTCCCCCAATGAGCAGAATGAATGTTGCTCGGAGTTCCTCGAAAGAAAAGAACCACACTGCACGAACAACGAATGAAAGGTCAGCGCCTCGAAGCTGACCCATTCTCTCTCTGACAGGTACACTCAAGCTTCAGTCACTCAGTCACTCACTCACTTGTTCTATCCCTTACCCACTCGCGAACTCCTTCGCTCATGCACTCACACAGTCACTTGCTCACTCACTCATCCTCTCGGTCATACATCCTCATTCGGCGCTTCAAGGCCGGTTCAAGTTTATTGATGTATACGTACGCATATACAAAAATATATATACGCGTACGAATATTTATTTTTCAATTAAATTCCAATACAGACGAAAAGGGCCCCGGCGTTCCCTGCTGATCCCGCGCGCAGCTGGGCCCCGACGCCCCTATTGTAGACTTAATCCCAAAAATCTCCTTCGTCTCCCGTGCAAGTCAATGCACCGGTACGCGTGCCCCACCCATGCTCACCTGACCCACCCATGCTCACCTGACCCGCCCACCTTTCCCTGTTTCAATCCTCTTTCTTTCCTCTTCTCTTCTTTGCTTTCCTTTCTTATCCCCCTTCTCTGTGTGTGTGCGTGCTCCTGTCTGTCTGTCTGTCTGTCCGTCTCTCCCTTTCTCCCTCTCTCTCTATTCTCTGTACCTCTGAACAACACCAACTACTCACCAGTCGGTCTTTCCACAAACGAAGTGAAGCGATGCGATGCGACACCTCTCCAGTGCCGCAAAGAAAGAAGACCTCCCTCCCTGGCCCCTCGACACCAGTCAAAGTACCTCTCGTGCATACGTCGGTGCCTGCTCCAGTCGTCTCTCCGAGGGCGCCCTGAGTAGACCTGCAACCAGAGAGTGAAAGACTCCTGGTTGCAGCCTGCCTGATTCGTTTCTCTTTGCCTCGCTTTCTTTCTCATCCGTTCTCTCTCCGTCTATCTGCGTCGCCGTCCATTCCTCTCTCTGACTATCTGATGTGCTCCGGTCAAGACCCTCGAAGGCGCTAACCCTCCTCATATTTACACACAACACAGCAAGACCGTTTGACGGGTACACTCTGAGTGCCTGTATGAGGCGGACAACTGTATCGGAGTTTCCTGACAGGGAAGACCCCCTCCCCCCCTTTTCTAGGTATTCGAGTCTTTAATTCTCTGTGTTCCCATTCCTTCTTTCTTACGATACTGCGCCGCTGACCAAAGTGAACTCGTAGATTGCGTCCGAATCGCGCTCCGCCAGACACTCACTCACTGCTCGGTTGCCCTCACCTCCACCCGTCCGGCTGTCCCTCCCTCCTTCTGCGTGCCTGCCCACTCACGCAACCGTGCCGACCACAACGTTCAGGGGGCCCACCTGGGAAAAGACGCAGAGGGAGATGAAGGCAGGAAGGCAGGCAGAGAAAAAGAGAAGAAGAAAGAAAGAACAAACGAAACAGAGAGAGTCCTCCTTTGCTATCTTCCTTGCTTACATCCTTCCTTCCTTCCTTCTTTGTGTTTTACCTTTTCTTTCTCGTTCTCCTTTTCTTCTTGCTTAGCAAGCAAATCACATGGAAGGGAAGGGAAGGGAAGGGAGGAATGCTAGGAGGAATGTGAGGCTGAGGCTGAGGAGAAGAGAGAGGGCAGTGCGGAAAAACAAATGAAGAGTGCTTTGTTCTTCGACTGCACAACATAGGGTTCACCGAGGGTCTCTCACTGATAAGAAATGCAATCTCTCTGCAAACGTAACGGTTCTTTTTGAGTTATTTTTTCTTGAACACCCGCCATTCCAATCACAGAATCCATTGACACCTTCCATCAATACAGGTGAAGACCAACAGCATGGAGGTCGAGCCCATTGGGCTTTGCTCACCCTTTTGTCGCTCCATCCACAGCCCTCACGTTCGCAAACAGTCCCGAGGTGAGTAAAGGCCAGCTCTCGCCGGTTGAACTTCCCTTCCGCCTCTGGTTCTATCTACCTGCTCACACACAGCAACAGGGGGGCAGACAGGCGGACACCCCCACACCCTGCACTCGGCTCGCGCAGTTCCTTTTCCCTCCCGTTCTTTTCCGAGCACCGTGCAAACAAGACGGCACTCCGAACCCCCATGAGATCCCCATCACGACTTCATGCATGCAAGGACAAAAGGATCAATCCAAGGGACGTTCCATTCCTTTTACTCAGGGACCATGCAAACAGAGCCCGCCTGCCATGAAGAGAGAGGGGTAGAGCATCCCCAGGTGTTCTCTGACTCCTCTCTCAACAACCCCGAAAAGAGACCGCGAAAAAGCCCAGGCGTATCAAGAGGCTTGTGCCTGCAAGACGGGCGCCCTACTCGTCCGCGCCTGTTGCCGGCCTGGCCGCCGGCATAACACTCAGTGAATTTACAGGATTCGAAGGAGTTCCAGTCCCCAAACGCCTCTTTCGGTGGGCATTCTCTGTCCCTAGTTCATTGCATACCAACTTTCTTCAACTTGGAGGACCTTCAAATTGCCCCCCACTCAAGAGGAAGAGAGAGAGAGAGAGAGAGAGAGTCTGTCAAATAGATAATTGATTGGAAGATTCCTCCGGCCTTTTCGGAAATGAGAGAAGTAACTCACAAAGAACTTTTGCCCTCTGTGCAAAAGAGCGGACAGACTGACTCCAAACACGCACGTACGCAAATGAAGAATCCCATACAGTTGACCTGTCGGCAAAGTTGGGTACAGCTGCAGTAATACACAAAAGACAGCGAGCGAACACGACAGATGAGGGTACTCTCACAGGAAAAAAACCCACCGAAAGCTCTGCAGCCTTCTGCTTCCTGCCGGCTGCTCCGTCCTCCCTCTCGCGTCTCCATGCAGCTGATCCAGACAGACAGACAGACCCTGCATGCATACATCAATCACATCATCAAGTGTTCAAAAAAGCAAGCAGGCCGTGATCAAAAAAGGAGCCTTTTCGACGGACGACGAAGCAAAGAAACTGGCAAAGAAAGGATCTGTCTGTCTGTCTGCTTTTCTTTCTAGGTTGCTTTTGTCTTTCTTGTTCTTTCTCTCCTCTCTTTCTTTTCATTTTTTCGACGTGCATCTTTCTGCCTTTCTTTCTTTCTGTCAGGCTTGCTTCCCTTTTTTCTATCTGTCTATCGGTTTGTTTGTCTGCTCGTTGCTCTGTCTCTTGTCCGCTCTACCCTCTTGCTCACTCTCATTCCATGATCCCTCACTCTGTCCCCCCCCCCCCACACACGAACAGGCAGGTGTAGGGGTTCAGACTCTCACAGCGCAACCTCAAAACACATGATCACGAATTAGCACCAACAGCCTGCGCACTCACCTGCTTGATCAGGGCGGAGGAGAGACCGTGCAAGTTCAGGAAAACGCCGGCACCGGTGAAGGTTGAGTCGTAGGAGCCGATACGGTTTGATGCAAAGAAGGGAGAGCAAGGGGGGGGGGGCGAAAGAGAGATGCACCGTCCTGCTATGCACATGCCTGATGAAGGAGAGATAAGACAAAACAGAGGAGACACCTCATTCCGCAACCGATCTAGTGAGAAGTCAAGGCACATAAAGGTGAACGAAGGAAAACCAAAAGGAAAAGGGCAGCTCATGAAGCACGTGTATATGTAAGCATATGTGTGTGTGTGTGGCAAGTGCAGGTCCCCACACCGGCAGGTATCCGACTAGCGAACGCACTAGGCCGGGTGAGGGTGTATGTGAGTCTGCGTGTGTGTGTGTGTGTGTGTGTGGCAAGTGCAGGTCCCCACACCGGCAGGTATCCGACTAGCGAACGCACTAGGCCGGGCGTCAACACTGCAGCAGGCCCCCTTCCCCGCGTGCCCAGTGATGGAAGAAGACGAAAAAACGGACCCGAAAGTTTTGTCAGTTGAATCTAAGGAGAGTGGAAGGCAGCCGTCGAGACCCAGGACCCTCGAGTCCAGTCCATGATCGACCTGCAATGCAGATACTACACAGGGAAGCCAAACCACACTGGCCCTGGAGTCTGCAGTCATGACTGCGGTTGCGGGAGGCAGGTGTCCAGTTGCAGCTGAACACCTGCACTCAATCCCGCACTCCAAGTTGCCGCCCTCCCCCCCCTCCCTCCCACATCATGTTAGCTTGGCCTCCCGCCTGGCTGTATGCACAAAACCTGGCAGACCGACCCACACTCGCAGCCGGAAGGGGGGGGAGGACGGAATAAAACGGATCATGTCTTGCACGGCTGGCCTTGGGGAGTTCATTTGGACGACCGCAACCCCAAACCTGCTTCAACCTAAGCAACGACACGATCAGGCATGACATCTCACGCCGTTTTGCAACTTCTCGGGAAAAGAAAAGAGCCACACCACAGAGGCCTCCCTTTCAAAGCTGAGAATTGGAAACACAATTTCAAAAGAGGACGCTGTACCACAGAAACAGGTGAACGCCCACACACCGAAGGCACTCACCAAGATGAAGGCAGACACAGCGTGAAGGAGGCAGATCAGTCGGCAAGAGACCATGAGACAATGTGGTAAGCAACAAAGAGAAGAAAGATACGCTGCTCGTCCACTCCCAACGGACTGGCGAGCTTGCTGATGGCGATCCACTCCGTCACGCACTGAGAGAACCTGACTGCGAGCACAAGAAGGGGAGCAGGAAACAGAAAGAGGACACTGTTGTCTATAGATGCCCACACTGATAGGGCAGTGGCAGAATCGGATGAGATACAAACGAGCACACGTCTTGACTGGATGCCGACTGACTGTTTGCTGGAAGTGACGAAGAAGAGGTTAGGTCAAAACCTCTGTCATCAGAGATTGGCAGCTGGAAGGGCTGGCCCCCCTGCCCAAAAGCGTTCCCTCCGCTGGTTCTTCCCTTTGATACGGAACATCGACAGAACGCCCTCTTTCGTGTAAGCAGACAGCGACTCTGCTGGGGGGGCAAGAAGAACTGGGAAAGAAACAGACAGACCGTCTTTTGCTCGAGTGATCTGAGTATCTTCGAAATGATAAAGTGCCTGAGGAATCGGCGCAAAGAAAGGCCCTCAAGCCGCTCTCTCTGACCCTTTCCCCACTTGCAAGTAGGCAACGTCCGTTAGCGAGTCTTACTTTGCTCTGCCCATCTCAACGGCGGCTGCCGTCAAGGAAGTTTGTGGGTGTGAAAGTGTGTATATCCAGAGGTTTTTATCGTACGTCGTGACAGTGGCGACTGTTGTTCGAGAAAAAAACCAACACGTCATTCGTTTCTCGTTTTGCTTGGTTGTCTCACAGCCACCCTCTAAGCAAATACAGACAATAAAGTGAGTCTAACACCCAGCAGACAAGTACGAAATCCGAGAAAGCTTCAGTGAGTTCTGTTTTCCTCATGCATGCAACTCCTTTTGTCCATTTTGTACATCTGTATCGGATTCGAGGAAGAAAGTGCCCCGAAATGCCCCGAAAAGCGCGTGATTTGAAAATTTAATTCGCTTTCCCGGACTCAGACTGCAAAACCGGCTTGTCCTGTTCCAGCAATCGGGTGCATGCGCGCACTGCAGCAAGTGTTGTTGGTTTTCAATGCCGTCGATCACTGTCTCCAAGATTCCGTGGAGGTTCCCCTCTCCTGAAGAAAAAGGATGCTTCTTGCACACTTAGATTCAAATCCTTCTCCTTGCTGTTCCCTTCTTTTGTCACTGTAAACTCTGTTTAGATTCTTTGTGGAAGAGCAATGTCACAAGCAACAGGTTTGGTTGCAGCGGTGTTGAGCGCTGTGTTCAACGGAAGCTTTCCGTCTCTGAGCAAGGTCCCTGCGTTGAAGGACCTGCATGTCGATGAGATCCTTTTCAGCACGTACGTGTCGATGGGGGTGTTCCTGTCCTCCGTTATTGCCTTGGCATTCCTTCCCCTGAACTCTCACATTGTCAATGATGAAGGCGCTGGGACCGTTCTGAGGTTCGAGCCTTTCGGCCTTCTTGCTGGTGCAATCTTGGTCGGAGCCTTCACGTTTTCGTTCTTGGCGGTTCCCCGGGTTGGAGTCGCAATCGGTGAGTCTCTTTGGTTGAATGAAAGAGTACAACCATAATGCACATGTGAGTGGGTAGGCCCGTGCTTCATTCAGAAAGAAAGCCCGTCTTTCGACAGGATGCACACCTGGGGCATTCACTATCGATGTCAATGTTGCGTCTGAACTTTTGCAGGTCAGGGTGTTTGGTCGTGCGCTGCGATGCTTATTTCGTTCATGTGGGGCACAGTCGTCAACGGAGATAGAATCAAATCCGTGGGCCTTGCCGTAGCAGCGCTCTTCATGCTCGTCATCGGTGGTCTGGGGATCTCTTTGTGCACAGAGGTGTCGAAGTGGGTGGCCCGTAAGTTCCCCTCCATGAGTGAATCCAGAGAGGCACCCACGTTGTTGGAAGGAAATGCGGGTGTGTCAGAGAGGGGAGGGGTGACGGCGGAAGTCATTGCAGAGGGGGCGGGACATGAGGGGGGATCATCTGCCGGACGCAGAGCCTTCGGATTGGTTTGTGCGTTGTTGGTCGGTGTGTTTGGTGGGTCGATTCTTTTGCCTGAAAGCTTCATCACAGACAAGCGCAATGCTGGACTCTCATTTGTCTTCTGGCTCGGTGTGGGTGCGGCTGTTTTTAGTCTTGTAGTCCTTGGTGTCCACATTTTGGTGTCTTCTGCAAGGATCTCCCTTGACTGGAGGCCGGCGTTGTTTGGGACATTGGCCGGTGTGGTGTGGAATCTGGGCAATGTGGCGAGTGTGATTGGAACCCACAGGGTCGGGTATTCGGTGGCATACCCGATAATGCAGTGCTCCCTGCTTGTGGGTGCATTGTGGGGAATTCTGGCGTTTGGGGAAATAAAAAAGTCAGTTCATGCGCTGGTGTGAGGCTTTGCCTGGTTGCGCAGTCAGACTGTTTCTTTTTAGTCTACTTGCAGGAGCAAAGTCCAAAAGAAATAGAAAAGAAGGCCGAAAAGAAAAGCAACGGCACAGAAGAGAAGGAGAAGTGAGAGGATGTTCGCTGGTTTGCGTTTCCCCTCCTTTTGAGGAAGGCAAAGAAAGAAAGTGAATCAAAGAGTGCAGCTGCTTGTGGCTGTCTTCACTGCGAGTATGAAAGAGGGGAAAGAGAGAAGGTAGAAAACACGTTGACTTGTCTGTCTGTTCTTTGTCTTCTTTGTCTGGTTCTCCCTTAGTCATGCAGTCCTCGTTTATATGTGGTCTTTCCTTTTTCTCCACTTCCCCTGTCCTTTCTTGCAGGCAAGCTCTCCCCTTCTTTGCTGGTGGAGCCGCGGTCCTCCTGTCTGGGGCCGTGTGCCTGGCCTTTGCGGTCGAACCTGTATAATACAATCTGATCTGATGAAGATCCGATGGACTCCGAGTCGGTCAATGAGCGCCAGGTGAAGAAGAGAGATACAGAGAGACTGGGTGAAGAGACGTGGCGGGGCTCAGGATGCCGGGGTTGGGGGGTGAGGTTCAGGATTCTGGTCAGGGTTAGTTAAAGGAGTTGGGGTTCTAGTTGGGGTTTCTTGGAGTGTTAAGAAAGAGCAAGAAATCACTGTCAAAAGATGGTGGTGAAGAGGGTGGTGGTCCACTGGTGGAAGAGACCACGAAGAAGAGAAAAACACCCGCATCCGTTGCGAAAGACTGCCGAAAGTGTTCTATGAGACTGAGCGGTTTGTAGCTTAATTATCTGTGTGACAGCTGGAGTGACAGAGGCTGAAAGAAACACGAGTCTGTCACTAGTACAAACAATGTGACAGCGTGACTCATCGTAGTTAGCAGAGATGCTAGCAGCGTGCGCTGGCATAATTAAAGGATAATTAAAGAATGTCAAATCGAATGAAGGTTAATACATTTCAAATCAATTGATTAAATATTTTTGAATTATCGTCTAGATTATCTTTTTTATTTATATTATGGTTGTTTTATAAATGTGTTTCAAATAATCATATTAAGTCTTTTTATTTAAATATATAATTTACATCAATCTAGGCGACGCACAGTGATAAAAAAAAAAGAAAAAAAAATCTCGAGAAGTCTAATCTTTTTTATTTTTTTTTTTTTATTTTATTGGAAGTGCCGAACATATAATAAAAACACATCTAACTATAAAACCTACTTTTGCTAAGTTTACTTAGACCTTTGACCACCTGACAAAAAAAAAAAAAATTAAAATCTCGATATGTCTATTTTTTTTTTTTTACCACTGTGCGTCGCCTAGACATCAATTAAGAAAATTAATGGTTAGAGGTGAAGAAAAGAGACAAAAAGAAAGTTTCTAAGGAAAATTCTAGGAAAATTTGATCTAGAATTCGATCGATCATTCAAACCCGTATAAACGATCAAAAGACAATTAACTTAAATTAACAATTTCTCACAATAAACTAAAAGACAATGAACTATGCTACATTACTATAGGCAATGAACTTTAATTAGAATGCACCATGCTGTCTAAACCTGCCTGGGGCGCCTGGGGTACCCCAAGCACGCCGCAGGCGGCCTGCCAGGGCCGCCTGGGGCGACCCCAGGTGGTTTTACCAAAGTTTATATAGAGCTGCTTGGGGCGAAGCCCCAGGCAGTTGTTGAGAGTTGCTTAGGGCGAAGGTCGGTCCCAAAAGCACCGACCTTGTCGTCATGAACCACGATGCACATGCCCGACCGGGTTTGCACGAGGGATGCACCGACGCGACCTCGTAATCTATACATGTATGCCACGCATCAAAGGTCTGACTGGGTCATACAAACCGGCAGCAACTTTTTGTTCGGCGGTCATAATCAGCGATAGATACCAGTGGATACACATTAAGTTGACAGTTGCTTTCAACTTAAAATGACAACTTTTGTCTCTTCTCACTCTTGTCACTGAAGAGAACCGCCACAGAATATTCAGACAGGCAATCGATGCCTGTGTCCCTTACCACTATGATGAGGCAGAAGATTTCAAGCTTGTCTGAGAGGTGCCAATCTAAGTAAACAAAAAGTGACACATGCAACTTTGCATTGTTTATAAACTTATTGCAGAGTGGAAATTTACTCTGGAAAATTATTTAGAAAATTTGATTTAATTCTTTTCTATAAAATAATATCTAGAATTATATAAAAATTTTGATTTATTGATTGAATTTGAGGCATTGTAAATGAATCTTTAAAGTTGCATTCAGATACTAAATCCTAGAATAAAGGCATTTTTAAATTTTTTTCAACGTTTTTCATACCATAGAGAGAATGCAGAAAGACCCTCTGAGTGCCTGGGGTACCACAGGCGGTCCATAAGGACCGCCTGGGGAAGGTCATACATAAGACTCCAGGCGGCCTGTCAGGGCTGCCTGGGGTCAGCGCAGGCAGTCATTCTGAAGGTTTAGACAGTATGGAATGCACCTTGAGTGTTGCTACTATTATGAAAGTCTAGTGAAAGTCTGAGTCTCTGAATCTGAGTCTAAGACCGTCTAAGGCCGCAATGAATCCCTGCCAATCAGTCCATCCATTTCCTTGAGCTTCCTGCAAATCCCACCAAGTCTTCAAAGCATCCGAGAGGTAGCCATACACAACATCAAGGATATTTTTATTTTTTGTCTTGGTCAGCCTTAAATAGCATGCTGTGTCCTTGATCCACCTCTCTCGTTTCACCGGCTTTCCATCGTACTTCTTAGGTGGATGCAACTTCGCCCCACAATGAGTAACCGGCGATGTTGCAAGAACAGTAGGAGTCTGCTGAGGAGAGAAAAGTTGTTGTTCATATCCTTGTTTTACCTGCCCAACACTAAATCTACTTGGTCTTTCTACTGCTGGTGCACCAACCAAAGTCGACGTATCTCCTATCATTCTTCTGACAACAGCTCAACAACTGACAAAGAAGAATCATCGTCGATGGCAACCATCAGACTGATTACACACCGGCGTTCACTGCTTTTTCGATCTGGGCTCACACCAAGAGTCTGAATCGACCACTCTGCTACCTCTTATAACACCCTTAACTAGTAATTCCTACATGTTAAAATATTCAACCACAGCTCACAGATTCAGAGAGTCTGTCAGTTCTGTCTACTTTCTACAACACACGTTCATAAAGCCTATCTTATCCTAAGCCAGATGAAACACTGCACTACAAGAATGTAAGTTCGTGACATGAAGATGACATTATCGCTATGTACGTATCGGCGGTATCGCTACAGCCGATGTTTAGCCGACGCACGCGCTCTTTCTATTCACAGCCCCGGAAACTCTGCTTGTGGGGCATTCTGACAATAATTATAGACATACGTGCTACAGCACTACAAACAGTTAAAATTGTTATGCAGAGTCAAATAATTTTCTAAGTGTTGACGCTGTTTTAAATGCTAGTTTAAATTGTTTAGTAACACTAAAAGTAACACATTCTTTTGTAAAAAACCTAAGAATTTAAGACCTATTTAGAGAGCATTGGAGAGCTATAAATTAGCATAGAAATTGGCCCATAATTTTTTAGCTAGATAATTTTTTATTTCAAATATTTCAATATGATGTTTTGAGCCACTGGAGCTTTGCTAATGATTTTATTGGATTGAACCTCTTCCATATCACTGGCATCGCGATAATTTTAAAAAAATGTTTCGTCAGTTTCTTTTTTGAGAGCAGCAATGCAAATGCTCGCTGCATACATTCTCATCTTCAATCGACCTGAACGTGTCCATGCATGCGTCGACTGTCCGGCGATCAAAAGATGCGGCGAACACCAAAAAAAGAGCACCAGAAGTTGCAAGGAAGCGGTGGGGTGGGGGGCAAGGCCAAGACTTCCTAAGAAGAGGAAAGCGATACATGATTTTTGCCGTGTGACTGCTGACGGATAC
>JAHBMJ010003319.1:71858-91910 GCA_018398765.1 Chromera velia | reverse complement strand
ATGCAGGGCAAACCGCGTCTTCCAGCCCTCTGTACGGTGTATGGGGGCGACCACCAAGCAACATATACAGCAAGGCTGAAAAAGGGCCTGAGGACCAGATCGCAGCGCGAGGGAGGGAAACGAAATGGAGGGACGAAGGGGATGAAGGAAAAGTAGAGGAAAGGAAGAGGAGAGACGAACGTTGGGCAGTAAGATAAGACGTTTGGAACACATTCGGTCTGACGCCTCTACCAAACTGTAAAACCGCCCCCCGTGAAGCGGCCCTTTCTGGATAACCATCAATCCATTCATCAACTTCCCGATTGATCACTGCTCTTAAGAGAAGGAGACAGCCAACCTTGGTGGCTTTCTTTCTTCTCCTGATGGTTGGATTAACAGTCACAAATTCTTCCAATCCGGTCGACCAAAGCCATCCTGCATCCCTCCCCCCCGCACCCCGTTCGCCCCTGCATTGCCGTTCATTCTCGGGTTTCCATTAGGCACCATCAGGCTAATTCCCCCATCCCCCTTCTTCCTATCATTCATCCCTCTGTTCATCATTCCACCCCCCCCAGTCTGGCGTACATCCACTCCTGTGTTTGGAATCCCCTTCTCCGTCACCCCAGGGCTATCTACATCTACGTCCTCAACTGTGATCCCCCCTGATTGGATGTCACAGGTCGGGTATATAGAGTGTTTCCCACCCATTGGCCCACTCACCCCCCCTCCCCGGGTTTTCTTCATCTCTTCCTGAAGACGAACAACCCGCCCATGAATTTCCATGACTTCATGCTCTTTCACCATCTCCGCCACTAAGCACAACATCTCACTCACCACATCTATCTGTGCCTCCGCTTTGGCAGCTATATGTTCAGTGGCCAGGTGTGCATCAATGTATGCAGCCCCCTCACTTCTCACTTTGTTCATCAGCCTCCGGGTGTATTTTCTGTATTCTATTACCTTCTGCATCATCATATACTCCCTTCTAGATTTCGAGAACACCCCGTCGAGCGGTATCTGAAGCATTGGCATCAACACCCCTTCCACCATCTCATCATACGCTTCCTTCACCTCCATCATTCCGATATATGCCTTTTCGTTTATCCCTCCCCCCTTCTTCATTTTCCTCGACGGCACAATCAGTCTATCGTATGTCTATTTATTCATTACCTCCACCTTCATTGAGGACTCGAGGGCATCCTTGTTCATGGCTTTCAAATTTGCAGCGTCTGCCACCCTCATCTTCGCCAGGACCTATTCTGTTATCCCCGTCTTCTCTGTGTCGAACGTATTGACGATGACCTAGTTCGCCTTCAGCTCATGACCCGGTACATATGGTTTCACAACCATTCTATCTAGGATCCTCTTCCTTAGCTCAACCATTCTCTCTGTGTCCGGGGGCGCCTCTTCCACTTCCACCTGACCGAGCCGTTCTTTCACTGACTTATACATCCCTGAGTCCCTCAAGTGCCTAAGAATCAGTCTATAGGGACAACAGAGAGACTGGACTTCACTGTATACACGTGACGGTCTATAAAATTCTAAGGTTCAAGGCAAGGAGCCGACCCAGAAAAAGAATCTATAATAGAGATTCTAGAAAATTGTTAGTCTCTTCCAACAGCTGAAATCTTATGTTGTCTGTGCACAAATGTGTTGGTAGGAGCACATGGTCAATTTACCATAATCCAGTACAATCCAACAGGCTGTTGTCTAATTCAATTAGAATTTATCGAATACATACTAATTAAACAACATACAAAAAAAATGTATGCATACAAAAAACCTTCGGAGACTGAAGCTTCGCATACACACCAAGCTAAACATTAATAGCTCGAAATCAGCATGCCAATTAATCGCAGTATTACGTCGATCCTTGCAAGCCGATGGATAGACTGTAGACATGATTAGAAAACATAAATTAATGTGTGTGTGTGTCTGATGTTACTTCTTTTGATATCTTCCGCCGTCCTTTCGGGCTTAGCTGTCTGACAAAACTACTAGAGCAGTGTAGATTTATTTATGTAAAGAGCACACATGCCATTCTGTGGTAACAGCAGAATCCATATGGGATAGAGATGGATGCAGCCTCCAGGTGGTATGTCTGCCAGTGTATGTGTGTGTATGCATGTATATGCGTATGTGTATATGTGTATGCATGTATGTATGTATGTGTGTGTGTGTGTGTGTGTATATGTATGTATGTGTGTGTGTGTGTATGTGCATGTGCAGGTGCATGTGCATGTGTGTGGGCGTGCGTATGTGCGTGCATGCATGTGTGCTACCATGTGTGTGTGTGTGTGTGTGTGTGTGTGTGTGTATGTGTGTATGTGTGTATGTGTGTGTGTGTGTGTCTTTGTAAGTGTTTATATATAAGATTTAGTGTTTGTATGTATATCTGTATTAGTGTGTGACACTGCATATGGGTGTAAGTGTTGTGTTGGTGTGTATGTGGACGTAATCACTATCTCACGCTGCCCGTAGTCCCCCCTGGTCTGCGTTTGGTCAAACCTGGCTCTCGAACCTGGCTGCATGATACTGAGTGATTGTTACCCTTATGTAGTGTGACCCGTTCTGGGTTACGCGCTGGCTCTGACCATCAACAGACACCGTACCGTGTATGTATATATCTATTGACACACGAACATCGTCGCACGCACACCTCACTATACTCGCATGGCAGGGGTAGGTGGGAAAAGAGTGCCTGGAGGAGGCTTTTTAGCCGCCGGCTCTTGGGGGTGGGGGTTGATCAAAGCTGGTCAACCGCTTTCAGTTGGTCTCCTCTATGCAGGGCGGTACCTGACAATCGAGATGCAGATTATCAATACCCCTGGAACGTTTTGATGGCGTTTAGGCCTGTTTTTCTCATTGACGCAAGTCTGCATAGTTGTGCGGGTTTTTTATCTAGGACCTCACTAGATAACGTTACAAAATAGACCAACACTAACCATGTATACTATAGTGGGGGGCTGGCCATGTTTGGTGTACCTGGCGTACAGACGCACCCCGACCAAATTATAAACTTATATAAACTATAAACTATGCATGAAGTCGCAGCCCCGCTCTGCTGAGATCAGCCGAGAGGCCCTGAAATCTCACGCACTCGCATAACGCATTTTTTCATTTTGGGGGGGGGGGTTCGCTTCTATCTCTGTTTGTCACGGTGTTGCCTGAATTCCAAAATGTGCCCCTCAGGCAACTTGTACGTACTCGCACGGAGTTGCAAGTGTATGCTTGCGTAGTCCCGAAAAGCATACTTCGTGCGCGTTGCCGTAGCCCCCGCCCCATGCACAAGACATGCCCAAGCCCCCGATGGTGTGCATCAATCAAATTTGCGGACCCCCTAAAGGGCCCCCCGATATCGAGGCACTCACCTAACTGGTTGGGTGTATCCCGTAAACTATTATATATACGTGTATGAAGTCGCAGCTCCGCGATACTCCGCGCGGGGCACTTGAATCATCGTCTCATGCACGGCTTAGGGAAAGAAAACCACCGGTGGGTGGGAAAAAGAATCTGACGCCTAGTAAAAAAAAAGGGGGGGGGGGGAANGGGGGGGGGGAAAGGGGGGGAAAGGGGAAAAAAAAAAGATTATTAAAATAAAATTTTTATCTAAGCTGTGAAGACGGAAGCTGGGAAGAAGAAGAAGAGGAAGAAGAAGAAGAAGAAGAAGACGCAGCCGAAGCTGCTACGCCTTGTCCTTCCTGGAAAGGGCTTCTCTGAAAATTCGGGTCCTTGGCCTGGTGCTATGTGCAGCTGCATACAACACGGGCACGGGTCTCTTCTTTTGTGAAGATGTTTCTCTTCACAAGCTTCTCGAAACCAGTGATAGTGCAATCAACAATTTTTTTTAATTCATCTCTGACAAGTGGATTGGATGTAGATGACCGTTTTCCTGGAAACGTCTTCAGAGATTTGTCTGCCACCTCTTGCAGCTTAGGCTTCCAATGCTCCCAATCTTTTGAAGTGTGTGCCATTGAGTCCAGAGACCTAAGATCACAGCGAGAGCCGGCCACAGCAACAGCACACTCCACAAAGAGGAGAATAAAAAAAAATAACAGTCGCATTTCAATGAACCACATGGCTGAAAAGCTGTCAGAGGAAGTTAGAGAAGTCGAAAGCGTGTGAATGGTCATTGAGGCTAAGCAGACAGGACATAGAAGGACAGACAACAGGTAGTGTCCCATCGTGTCTCATATCACTTACATGAGCATGCATGCATATGCATGTTGCACGCTGTACCACCACGCCGTACCACCACGCCGTAGTGCCCGGTGGTGCGGCGTCGGTCGCCCCCGAGTGCTGATCGCTGTGCCAGCTAGACAGACAACTCCGCGTCTATGTATGTACTGCACATACCCTTTATAGGGGACCTTTTCTGCGTCAGAACCTCATTGTGTCAAGCTTCTAACATTGAGCTAGTTGGTCTCCGCCTGCAACCCAATAATCTGCAAATAGAGACCCGAGCAAGCTTCCTCCAACTCAGTTGCATTAGAAAAAAGGTCAGACATCAAACTGACGAAGCGCGCGCCTTGTAGACATACATAGAACTCCCAGAATCCAATTTTCTACTGAACCGACATTGCCTGTTCTCGCAATTCAAGTCATGCCTTGGGTGGAGGATTACAGCGAGTTCTACGACGAGGAGGGGAACTTCGTGAGGGATCCGCATGGCAGGTGGCGGATCCACGAAGATTTTCTCGGGCTCCGCGGGTGGCAGGGCAGGCCGGTGGTCCTGTTTGAGGCTGACTATCGCGCACAAGCCGACTTGGCTGTCTACCACCGTGTTTCTTACTCGGACGTTCTTGTCGAAAATGAGGAGGCACGGTGGGTGCAGCTGAGAATTGAAGAAGAGCGGGACGCTAGGGAGCGCGCGGAGTCTGGGGCTCCCAAAGTCAAGTTGATCTGGAAGGCTGATGACCGTGTGGGTACGGTTGAAGAGGCCCACAAGCACGCAGAAGGGAAGTACTGCAAGCGCTGCCTGCACCTCACGGGGGAGAGTGACGGATGTGCCTGGGAAGAGGGACGCTACAGAACGGCCATTCCGAGACCCCCTTTCCTCCTCCACGTGGGGGGAAACAGGCCGAGACGGGAGGGCAAGGCGGAGGCAAGTGGGGACCTTCTGTCTGATGCTTCCCTGCGCGGGATGGTCGACTTCCTTTGCTCCGGAATGCAGCAGAGCTGGCAGGCCATTCAGACAATGACCGAGAAGGAGAAGCGGAAACTGCCCGATGGCACAGGCTCGGTCGCACTGAAAACCCTCTCGTGCCTTCGGACGGCAAAGCTGCTTCAAGCAATGATGGCAGCGCGAGAGTCCGCCAGACGCACCCACGCCACACAGAGAGAGAAGGAGGAGTATGAATGCGGACTGGAGGACGAAGCCAGAGAGTGGGAGGATGCAAAGATGGAGCTCATCAGAACCTTTGCTTCCCGAGGTGATCAGGTGTGTGAGAACCTCCTACGGGTGCAGCGCAACCACAGACGTCGGGGAGCTGCTCCAACTTTGAGTCGCTCGGCGTCGCTGAACTCTTACAATTTTGAGGTATGTCGAGCAGCTCTGTATGAGAAGCTAGACATCTCTCTTCTTCCTTCCTTCCTTCCTTCCTTCCTTCCTTCCTTCCTCTTTTCCTTCCTTTCCCCAAAAGAAGGCCTGCGGAGACAAAGCCGGAGTGAGTGCTCATTTCAGAAGGGAACGAGACGGATCATCAAATCCCCTCAGACCACCTCTACATCATGTGCTTTTTGTTTGTGCAGGACACCGAATTTTTCGAAGAACTGGAACCCGGGGCGGGGGACCACAACGTAGAGGGAGAGAACGACGCAGCCCGAGATGAAGGGGGGTTTGTTGAGACGGGGGCTCCTCTGGACTTCTCAACAGCAGAGCCTGTCAGAGACTCCCAGGGCATGATCGGGGAGGAGCAGCAGCAAATCCAGAGGGGCTCTGAGACAACCGACCCTACAAGGAACAGAAGACGTCTTTCATGGGTAAGTAAGGCTGCATGTGCGTATATGATGCCAATTGATTGCTTCATTGAAACTTTCTGAGACTTGTCTTTCGTCCCTTGTGACAGCTGTCCGCTTCTTCATTAGGTCTTCGTTTCTTTTTCTTTTGTGCGACTCGTGTCCCCAAAAGCCTGTCATGCTCTTTGTTCACGTGCATGATGTTCTGATGGATCGATCGAATCGATCTGCGTGCCTGGTATGGAATTGAATGAATGCAGGGACGGGGAGGTGTCGGTACCGGAAGTCGACGCGTTCCAGATCTGCAGCGCCGAGGCTCTGCCAGTGGCTGCCCTGTCGAGAACGTCCCTGCGGCTGAGAAGGTTCTGGATCCCCTTGGGGTGCCTCACTGTCCTCTTCCTCTCTCTCAGACTGCTGAAGCTTTTCCTGAGAACGCAGAGGGTTCCCGTCCCGAAAGGAAGAGTCGCGAGGGCTTCAGAGGCTCCAAGGGAATGGCATGGAGACGCAGGAGAAGCTCTCTGGAGACTGTGGCCACTGTGTCTCCGTCTCCTCTAGACAGACAAGATCAACTGCAGTCCCCCATGCATCTGCAGACAAACAGGGAGGCCTCACACACTGCGGTTCGTCCCTCTCTGGAGCATCCCCCCTCCTCTGCAGTGGGAGGACCGTCAGGCGGCGGCAGGTGGCGTTGGTTTCGAGGAGAAACCACATCGGACAGACTTGAGCGGGAGAAGAAGGGACTGCTCCGCAGGAGAGCGAGGGCGGCAGAGAAAGAGGCTGAAAGGACGCAGTAGGGGCTGTCGTCACAGGTCTCCTTCCACGGGCAGCTAGGGAGACTGTCCGTCGATGAGCATTCGAACGCATGGCCGCTGTGAAGGCAGATCGATGGACACAACCTCTGAGATCGACCGTTTCTTTGTATGGAACTCTCGCCGTTTCTACGCTCCTCTTTGTTCGAGTCCAGATGACCTGTCGACCTGCATTCCCTCGAGATCTGAAAGACGCACAATTCGCCCCAACGTTCGTGAAAAAATACTTGAGAGTATGAGACGTCAAAAAATACTCGTTCGTGACTCTGAGAGACCGACACGTCGGTTGCAGAGACTCGGAGTGAATGGTAATTCGGGTGTGAAGAGAGGAGACCCGAGAGAGAGAAAGAGGCGAGGAGATGGTTGTGGGATGGGCCCGGATGACTTGAAGGCAGACCCCGAAAACGCAAAAAAAAAAAATGTTCGAGAGCTTTGTGTTTCATTATACTCAGTTGAACCGGTTCGCTAGACACTCTCTGACTCGTTGTTTCTCGTTTCTTCCTCTGATTCCAAGTCAGCTTTGCCGTTGAAGTCTTGCTTCAGCCTGCCATTTCTTGAAGTAAAGCTAGGATTTTGAAGGAGACTTGCATAAACATGGACTGCCAGCAGCCAGGCTCCGACGGCTATACTCATTCATTCATTATTGCCCCAGTGGTAAAGAGTTAGAAGCTGAAACTTTGTGTAAGAAGACGTTGTAACGATAGAAAAAGAACTATGAAACAGATTTTTTATATCATTTCTAGAAACATAGGCTGCCATACAATTTTTTTTATTTTGCGGTCACAGTTATTTTTTAACGGTTTTCAACAGTAAGAAAAACGGTATGAAACTCATAAAATTTATATGGCAGCCTATATTTCTAGAAATAACATAAGAAATCTGTTCAATAGTTCTTTTTCTTAGACTATCGTTACAACGTCTTCTTACACAAAGTTTCAGCTTCTAACTCCTTACCAATTATGAAAACGAGTTTTTTACGGAAAAGCGCCGGTCTCCTATGCAGAAGGGGGGGCAAAAAACACCCCACTTGCCCCCGGCATGCGTTTTTTATTTAATCAGTCGAAGTCATAAATAGACTATCCTGATTATATGTCATTCGAATCGACTTACTGTATATAAAAATTTATGCATTTGTTTAAATAGCCTGACTCGGAGGGACGGGCTTGCATGTTTGACATAATGAACTTGTCCTTTTGAATCGTTCCTTAATTGATCTCCATGGCTTGATCCCAGTTTTTTCAACTCTTTCCGTACGATACTCAGAACACTTTCTTTCACCATGCAGACATGATGTTGATATCCATGTGCAGGCATTCGGTTGCATGCTCACGCAGAAGGATTCAAAGATTCGCATGAAGGACTAAGTTAATTAGATAGAGCGTTTCGTCTTGAAGCTTCTTCCTCAGCTCCGTACAGCATCCCAAGATGAGAACGCCATTTGGCTTTTTGCTTTCTCGTCCATCTCACAAGGAGCTTCACATTTGACAGTGCTCTGTTCACCACTTCGCCAAAAGTGAGAACGCCCTGACAAAGGAGAACTTGTTACCGTCCTCCTCAAAGTCCCGCGCCTCGTTGGCAAAGTCGGCAAACCGTACGCGGTCTCCCTTTGATACCTGCCGAAAGGAACAGCACAGAACAGAGCAAAGCAACGATATGAGAGGGGGGGAAAAGGGAAAAGGGGGGCTTGCGGGAAAGTCTTTCTAATGCTTGCGGGAGGAAAGAAAAATAACATCAACATGCCTCTTGTGGATCTCTTTCTGGAAGTTCTAGTGCAAAGTGCGAACCGGAGCCACTTTAAATTTGCCGACAGGCATTGACGACGGAAACGCAGGCTGACACACCACGGTGAAGACAGGCCGAAGAACTGTCATGTCCCGTGTTCCTTTTCTCCGGTTCGGCATCCCTGCCCCTTCCACCCGTTTTCTCTTCCTACCCTCCAGCAGGTAGTATCTATTCCTCTTGTGCGTGGAGCTCCAATATCCCTGTCTGCCTTACTCTGTCCGTTCCTTTTGGCCTCTCTCTCTCTCTCTCTCTCTCTCTCTCTCTTACACACACACACACACACACACACACACACACACACACACACCCAGAGTGGCAGAAAGAGAGACGGCGAGAGGGCTGAAGGGGAGAGGGAGAGGGGGAGAGAGAGATAGGGAGAGAAATGCAGCGACGCCTTTTCATTGTCGTTATGAAAATGACAAAGATCAGCAGAAGCGACCCTCTCGAAGCTGACCGGAACAGGAATCAATTTTCCGTTTTGGTCCTTCGCTCCCGGTCCCGCAGAGACAACCTGAGTTGAGTTGAGGTGACGACAGGGCAATTTAAGTCTATCAAAGAAAAACCATGTGGAGACACGTAAAAGTGTTCCGGGTATGCTAACGCACGTGAATTGCACATGATGCATACGACTTAGATCTTCACACAAGTGTAGATTGTCTCTGAAAAACCTGACTCTTCCCCTCCAATGGCTGCCCTTCGCTCTGTCGTTTCTGGGTCGACGATCTCTGGATGTTCATTTCGTCTTCTGCCTGTGCCCTTATGTTTGCATCCATACAGCAACCCTCCCATTATGTTTGCATCCATACAGCAACCCTCCCATGCTTTCCTCTCTGTGTGCTTTACACACTAATGCATCCACGCATAGAGAGACAAAGAGAGAGATTGAATTCTTCCTCCGGACGGACCTCCGCATCCTTGAGGGTGTTCTGGGCGGTGGAGGGTGTCTGAATGATCAGACCACTCGAGGTCTTCGTCTCTTCCAGGAGCTTCACCAGGATGCTGCGGTGCGATGCGGGGGGGGAATGATGCAAGAAGGCAAAAAGGGGCAATGATGCAAGAAGGCAAAAAGGGGCAATGATGCAAGAAGGCAAAAAGGGGCAATGATGCAAGAAGGCAAAAAGGGGATGAAGAGAGAGAGAGACCAGGCGACAGAGAGGGGCGGAGAAGGAGACAAACAGATTGTGTGCTTGATGAAAGACCGCACTGAGACACAGCTGAACGACCACTGCAAGGGAAAAGCGCGAGGACAGACGACACGTCAGACTCGCAGTCAGGGCAGAGAGGGAAAAACCAAAGAAAATTTCTTTAACACAAAAGATGGATACATACCTCCCCAGGTAAATGCAAGCAAACCACATGAACGCAGGACGAGTAGAGAGACTGCGATAATCAATGCATCAGCTAGGGCTCTTCGGATGCTCAATTTTCTCCCTTCACATGCAGGTACACCCATGCACACACAAGGCTTTTAGGTCGGACGGATGAAATCATGATTAATACGACGCAAGCTCACAAGTCTCCGAGAGGCTGCAGGGTTGACGACTCAGGGTCCTTGTCGGGGAGTTTCGCCACGAGGGAGTCGAAGGGAATCAGGAGATGGTCCTCGCCGTTGTACTCCAACTGCATATTCAGAGAAGAGTACACACACACACACACACACACATGTGTGTGTGTGTGTGTGTGTATGTGTGCGCGCAATGCGCCCTGTACAGAATCCCAGACCAACGCTTGCTCTCAAAAAAGTCTAGACCCACAATGCGTGACACTTCGCTGGTTCATGTCAGAAAAGCAGAGGAAGGAGCGCGCAAACAGAGAGAAAAGGACGAAGAAAGACATCAACACTGGAAGGGAGTCAGAGGAGAGCAGAACCAGGAAATGAAGCGAAAGGAGAGGGAAGTGGAAAATTCTCCCGCCCCCAAACCAAACCCGACCTCCTGCCCGTCTTGTCTTCCATACAAAACCCAGTCTCCCACAGCAACAGGGGGCTCCTTCTTCTCTCTGCACACAGAGACACGTGCACATTTTCACTCACACACTCAAGCACGCACACACACACACACACACACACACACACACACACACACACACACACACACACACACACACACAGAGGACCTACTTGCTCACTCACTTTCTCCCTCTCTATCACAGAGACATGCGAGAGAACAAGAGACAGAAGGAAGAAGAGAAGACTGAGGTGGTGTCCACTTGTTTCTTTGTCGAAAGGACAAAAGGAGCCGCTTCGAAGTAGAAACTTTCTTTTTTGCAGAAAACTTGGTGCTTCTTCGTACGAAAATCAAGCAAAGAAAGGGAAGCGGCACAAATCAGAAGTCTGCAGCCCCGTATGCAGGAGGGAGTCTGTGGAACTTGGGGGAACTTCAAAAACGAAGCTGGGAGGCACTTCTTTGTTCTTCATCGTAAAATCAGGGAAGGAACTGACCCCACTCCTGAGTAGTTGCTGCCGTCTCCCAATGCCACCACCTGTCCGACGACCTCCTTCACCTTCGACTGCACAAAGCCAGACAGAAAGAAAGCCCGGCCGGTGCACAAGGAACAAAGAGAACAACAAAACAAAAGAAGAGATCTGCGTTCCCTTCAGAAAAGACTGTTGGAAGAACGCATGGAGGCAGAGAGACAACAAACTACCCCCCGGGAATGATGACGATCTTTCCAGAAGCTGTCACTGCCATCAGCATGGCACGAACGCTTCGTCTCAGAGAACCCCGGCAGTCCCCTCGGTCTCTCTGGGCAAAGAAACGTCCAATGAAGACACACACACATTGCAGGCCCTGAACGCTACGTAGTGAATAAATCCTGGGTGCTCTTACGGACCTCACTGGGCAGATACAGTCCCCCGGCAGTTTTCTCCACGCCCTCTCTCCTCTTGATGAGGGCCCACTCTCCCAGAGGCTGCAGGGGGCCCCGGATTTCCTTCCCGTTCAGTGTGTAACTTGTGGTGGCAGTCCCGGACTCAGCAGCTGCAAAAAAGAAACATTGCATACCATAAACAGTGCAGAGCAGCCCAAGCTTTCTCTCTCTCTTTCTCTCTGTCTCTCTCTCTCTCTCGCACACACACACACACACACACACACACACACACAGAGTGAGAGAGAGAGAGAGAGAGAGAGCACGAAAGCGCCAGGAGAGTGCATCTCATACTCACACAGATACCCCAAGAAGATAGTGCGTGCAGCTTCTGATCCATCTACGCAACTGTTCGCATGAATTTGGAAGGGAAAGGAGACGGGAAGATGGAAGCCTGGAGACGGCCTTCATGACAGAGCGGCTTTCTCTTCAATGCATACTCCAAATGTGCCATCTGATCCTGCCACACACAATTTCCTGCACAAGCGTGGCTCACCGAGACTTGTGAAGACTGTTCGCGGCCTCCTTTCGACTGGAGTCTGCACATACAGGAGGAGACGGCAAAAGGACCGACGGATGAAAGGGACTGACTCAAAGTGTTGCTACATGCTCTAAGCCTGAAAACAACGTCTGCATCACCTACCGAGAGGAAGGTCAACCGAAATGCATCGGAACCACACAAAGCAAGGACAGCTGCCAAGATGCAGGGGCCAAAGAAGGTTCTCGCCATTTTGCACGAAAGGTACTTCTAGTGAATTGAGACTGCGCGGTTAGAGACGCCCTTGTAGGCAAATGTCCAGCGTTTTCTTGAAGCTCTTCGCTAGAGTGATGAAACGACTTGCCCCTTCATGAAATGTGCCGCTTAGGCGGACTGCGGAAGTGTGCCATTGAACTGCCATGGCTGGTCAGAAAAGGAAGGTGATGAGGTTAAAGGTTTCTGGTCCGTGATCGAAGTGCCGTCTCGTCACGGAACCGTCATGCGATTGAGGAGACTTTTTCGGCGTCGGCATGCCGCGGGCTGACGTGGCCCCCTAGCGTCTGACGCAAGCAAGCTTGCGAACGGCCCCGGAAAGCAAGAAAAAGAACAATTGCTTGACGCACGCTATCGTACACACGTTATGGCTGCATGGTTAAAGCCACCTCCCTGAGACTACGGGCCACTTGAAAGCAGAACGTTCAAGTCGTCCGCGCCAGCGAGGTGCCTAGCGACGTGCATGGTTCTATGGGCTATGCACTGTCAAACTATGCTAAACTGGTCAAACTTACGATTGTCAATATTACCAAGCATACAAAATAAATGATTGACAATACAAATTTTTATTTTTATAAAGACGTGAGGCCCACGGCTAGGCCCACGGTAAGGGACCTTAAAATAACCTTAAACACCTACTTTAAAAATTGTTAGTTACACTGTTATGAGTTTTAAAACAAAGTCGATCCGCGCTTGCGACTCCAATTCAATCATCATTTTCAAGACATAGCCCGCATCTGCGGCGCAAACTTTCAAGACATAATCCGCATTTGTGGTAAAGATTTTTAAGACATAGCCCGCACCTACAGTGTAAACTTTCAAAAGACAGTCCGCAGGGAAAAAACTTGGAGGAGAAGGGGAGGATCATGATGCGCCGTGGAGCGGCGCGGTGCCGGTCGAGCAAGTTTCCGAGGTAAGTCCGCCGCGGAGCGCCGCGGGGTGCCGCGGAGCGATGGGACCGTCGCCTTTGTCTCTCCGCGGCGGCATCAAAAAAAAAAAAATGGATCGTCGAAATCAAGTCTGCCAAGTGTTGCTCTGACAGCTCTCAGCCCAGAGAGCTGTACAGATTCTTATTAAGCGATCTACTGAGAGCAGCGGGCTCAACCTGTCAAAGGAACATTCATCTATATGATTTATGTACTTCCATGAATACTAAGTTCAATACTTCACAGTTGAATCTGCTCACTTGACTTTGAATTTTTGCGAAGAGTGTATCTAAAGTAATCCAAAAAAGGAAAGGGAAAGGAAGAAAAGAACAATGGCATTGTCGAACAATGTTTTATGGTATGTACATTCATAATCAATGTACATTTAATGGTATGTACAATGTTTCATAATCATTTTAATATAGTTTAATTCATTTTTATTACTACTCATTTAGATATATTGAGGGTTATTGAACCTAATATTGAATAATAGTTGAATTGATGATCTAGTTGATGATGTATGTACAGTTTTTCTTTTTATTACCTGACTTAATAGTTATTTTGTTCTCAAAACGCCTTAACCGGCTTATATAGAATAGGATAGGATTTATATTTTCCACCCTGCGGTCCACTGCCGGGCCTCGACTTGCACCCTGAGAGGCACGGTTATCGCCACGGGGCGGCAAACGGTCAGAAGTAGGCTAGAACAGCGGCGCTAGCGCCACGGAAAGCTTGGGCAGGCACCGCGGCGCAGCCGCGGTGCCAGCTGGCGAGCACCACAGCGCAGCCGCGGTGCTCACCAAGGCTGCTTTAGAAACACTGATCTTAGCAGAGCTGAGCTGCCTCCCGAGGTGATAGCGGATCAACGAGGGTCATCACAGAGCTCACCATCTGGTATAAAACACTGGTGAAGTTCGACATGCATAGGTATGCTAGGAGCTAGAAAGTTAGAGCACCGTAAAAACCCTAGGGCGGCTTGACAATACGACTGGGCCGCAGCAATCGATCAGTGAAATACGAGAAAACGAACTCTGTGGTGGTGTGCTCAAGCGGAAGCACGGCGTTGCACGACGATATATGACAAAGAAATGTTGAAGAACAGAACACATCAAAGAACAGCACACGCACGAAACAGAACCAGGAAAGACAATGCTAAATCGAGTATAAAACAGGACGTACAGACGAGCACAAAGCTCAAGCTCAAGCTTCCGTCATTATTCACAAGAATGTGAGAAGCTTTCAACATGAAGAGAAAACACGGAGCAGACTCCTCGTACGAAACACAAAGAGATCCAAAAAACCGAATGAGCTCTCAAACGCGTATAAAAAAGGCCCCACGGATCACAGACGAACATGCTAATACACAAAGAGGGCACATAAAACCAACAAAGAAAACCATATACCATCAGAATCGAAGTTGACTACCACATGCATGCAAAAACGAAACAAACCATAAAAAAAAAAAAAATACTCTCATGGCGTAGACGCCTATGCTGCCTGCTCAGCCCTTTCCTGCACAAACACCTCCCGATTTTGGGAGAGCTATGTGGACAGCTCCCACCCCAGAAGAGATGCCGGCTGGAAAGGGCCGCGCTGACCCTTGTCATGGAAAGCAGAGGTCAGGATCATATTCATCGCCACATACCTTTGCAGCGTGCAGCCTAAAATCTTCCAATACTGATCAGTCAAACAAGACCGTACAGTGTTTATGCTCCCTTCTGATACCACACCCGCCCGATTCATTGCAACGGTAACAAATTCCTTGACAAAGGAGACCATTTCCTTGTCAGGGCGACCAAACGACTCAAAAATAAGAGGGACGAAACGAAGCTCTACCGAACGTATAACTGCTGCATACTTCCGTATCTTCTCCTCACTCCTCGTCCTGCCTGCTGCCCCTGCAGTTTTTGCTTGTGTACGCAGGCGGACGGCATCAAAAGAAATGAGAAAAGTGACAGACACATCAGCAACCATCGTATCACCTATTGAAAGATAGACAAAGATGTCTACTCGCTTATGGCGGCGATCAGGGAGGCGGCTGTCTATAGCGACCCCCAGATGCCCAAAAGTGGTCTCCTCTAAGACATGAGTGTGAGACTATGTGATGGAGACCCTAAAGAATCTCTATGAAGGCACCCTTTACCTGTTCATGCCTCCATACCACCCCCCCTCCATTTGGGCACTTCTGAGCATGGTGGCCCCGAACATCTAGCGCGGCCCCACATATACAAACCCCCGCCCTCCGCATCTCAGGGATCGACAGGCCTAACCTGACATGAAGAGCCACACGGTAGACAGCAGGGGGGAAACGAAGCCAGCCTGAGGACGGGATGGCGCTCAACCAGCTCGATGCTCTATTACCAGAGCATGAATGCAGCTGAACACGTTTTTCTACCAGTACACGGTAGAAAAGCCATGTACGGTGTGTGCGATTCAGGGCGTCCCCGACCTTCTGCTGAATATACCAGTCCCCGTGGGACCATCAATGCAGGCAGTGCTACGATTAATCGTCCCACGGCTTATAAAGGGGATGGTTTGCCTTGAGCTTGATGTCTTTCATCATCTGTTGAGCCCTCTCAAAGGCATCTTTACATGCAACCAGCCAAGGGAGTGAGAGAAAAGCTTACCGGTGGTCCTGGACGGAGACCGCGGGGCCCAGAAACGACTGTTCAGCCAGTTGAGCAACCACCGCTTCCAAAATGATCGCGTAGGACCCCACTAACCCCGCTGCCGCAGTTGTGTTAAAGCAAGTAAGCCCTAACCCCCCCTGGTACTATGGTAGGTATACTTGTTCGCTCACCTGCCCCCACTCCATCGGAGAGAACCCCATCATCCTTACCCACGACTCCCCTAACTCTCTATCCGCTGCCGCCCAGTCGCCGCGTTGCATCACATCCCCCATGATGCGGGTGAGATAGACGAGCTTCGGTAATACACAAAAACGAAAAAGGAGATGCGCCCCCTGTGGGTCACCGTACTCCTCAATCGCTTTCCCCAACGCCTTCGCCTCATCCACCTTCTCCTGGAAATGGGCTCTCTCGTAGGCTGTAGTCCCGTTCGCCACCCCACACAAACGCAAGCCTGTCAAAGACGGGACGATTCCTGGAGGGCAGGTATGAGGACGCTGTTGCATGTATCGCCATAGGAGGGAGTGAACAGAACTCTTACCTGGATGGAGCGTTAGGCCAAACTCTTGTAGGCGGGCGGCGCTAACTCTCCAGGCATGAAGAATGCTGTTGTCTTGGTAGTGGGTCGAGCTGAGTGGAAAAACCATGGATACGTTGTCCTTAAATGCCCCAACAAAACACCCTTTACCTTCGTGTTTTCCCTGCAGATCGCTGAGAAGGCGTTCAAAGGAGGGCTTCAGCCCTAGGCAGAAAAGGAGGGGCCCTGCAACGTCTCCTTGCTGTACCTCCTCCTCACACTTGATCTTCTAAAGCACGCCCCCCTGATCTCGGAAGACCAGGTCCAAAGGGGTGCTATACCAGAGTACGAAAAATGGATACGGGTGCGGAAAATGGGTGTGCAGCTCATCCATAAGTACCTGGCGGTCATATGCATTAAACGCATTCTCTACATCGAGGTTCAGGACCGCCGACGAGGGAGAGCGCTGCAAACACGTTTGCACACTGCGAAAAAGCTTTTCTGTCCCTGCTCGCGTCCGGACTGTGAACTGAAGAAGGCCTAGGTGTATTTCAAACTCCTTCCCGTACTCCAGTAGGATAGACCTGGTCACTTATCTCTGCAAGACATCCCCCACCACAATCGGGCGGACTTTTGACCCCTGGGCGTCTTTCCTCAGTGCAAAACATCTTCCCCCCGCTAGCAGTGTAAGGAATCCCACAGGTGCGTCCCCTGCTGCCAGGCAGGTTACTATGCAAAGGATGCGTGCTTGTGATGAGCCATCTCTGGGAAAGAAGAACGACAGATGTTTATAACGCCATCCTGTGACTCCCTGGGCCGACCCTCTTGGCGCGATCACACCGCCTCCAGAAGATTCTCTCGAGAGAGGGAGAAAGATGGAGACTGGGACTGTGACTGGGATTGAGACTGTGTCTGCTGCGCTTGATGGAGGCGGAGAGGGGTCACTCTGCGCAGGAACATGCCAGCCATTTTTCTGAAGGTCGCTACTGTGGCAGGTGCAACACCAAGCGACTGGAGCCGCGACGCTGCTTTCGACAGCGCCTCTTCCTCTACCAGGCCCTTCACCTATTTACTTTTTAACTCCAAATCGTCCTCTGCTTATTGTTACACAGACCTGCAGGACCTCTGCTCTCTCCTTCTCTGCTGTCGTTCCCGCAACAAGACCACGTCGTCCCGCAAAAGCCTCACTAAGCCCCCGAAATCGCCCTCCCAGAAAGCCTTGATCCTCCTACGTCTGGCTGTAAAAGAGGCCTGCCCCCCTCTTTTGTCTTACCTAAGGAAAAGAAGGAGGAAATACGTAAGGAGCTTCCACGCTCGCTCCGCTCTAACCGCAGTTTCATCTCCAAGGCGGTCAACTAGCTCCTCAAGCACTGCAGCTAAGGCAGAGCGGAGTCTCCCATCCATACGATGAACTGTTGGAATATCTAAATCATCCCAGGCTTCTTCTCAGTCGACTAAATCCTAATAAGCCCAGCGTTCTTCCCAATCTGTTGCACGATGATCTGATGTTTTTTCAGGCCCCTGTTCGTCTTCACTCCCCACATCGCTTGTATTGTCCTCAGGCCCGTCGTGCCGGCATACCTGTGGCACTGATACTGCTGCTGCTGCTGTTGCATCAGTCCTACCACTGTTGGGGTGACGTGCTACTTCATTGGCGTTTCCGGCCGCTGCCTGCGCCTCTGGGCCTTGAGACCCCGCCTCCGGGACTGCGGGCATTCTCCCATCCCCCTGCGTGCCTCTGTCCCTTTCTTCTCCTCTGCTTGACGCCCCTCTTGCCTCGTCAACGCCCTGATCTGCCATGCTCTCATCTGTTTATGCCTGTAGTTGCCTGTCACTGTCTGTGCTCTGGCAGTTGTCCTGCTCTCCCTCAAAAACGACTTCCCTCTCTTCTTCTGGGTCTGACTCCGATGCTGCATTCTCTTTTCCGGCCTCCTGTCTGTTGTCCGTCCGCCTTGGCAATCCTGACGAAAAATCCCCCCCTGGGGCTTGCTTTTCTTCGTCTTCTCCCCCCCTTTCTCCCGCCTAGCGCTGCTGAGCGAGCATACGCTCTACTGTTGATACTCTTTACAATGGGTGAGCAAACCGGGAAACTGCCGCCTCTGTCTGGGCCCCCATACCCGCGAGAGACCACAGAGAATCCGTGACAGGCGCAAGCCAAACCTGCCAGTGACCCCCGTTGCCAGAACTGCTGCAACCGCTGCCGCAGTGCCTGATGCTGCGGCTACATTATCGTTCCCCTCCTGTGAAAAGCCGGACGTGCGTGGGCACGCAGGTCCCGGCAATGGCGCGCTTCATATTTTTCATTTGTTGTTTGTTGAACGGGCGGGGAAAAGGGGTCCCGTAGAGCTGGCTGCCGATCCCGCTGTCTCTCTCTGCGCTGGGGCCGTCGCCACTAAGATCGGATTTGCTTATCTCTGCGTTGGGTGGGGATGACGGGTGAACCTCTCCTCTGGGGGCACTCTTGAGGGAGGTCTGGATGGCCTGTCTCTTGAGGACTGCTCAGAGGAATTCTCTACGTCTGATGTATCTACGTCTGCCATCAGACGGTCGTCTGCTTCTAAGACTTCGTCACGCCTTCTTCCGTTCTGTGTCTCTCCTGCCCCCTCCCTAGCCCCCTGCTGTGGTATGTTCTAGGGTATGTTGCCCTCCATAGAGTGAAGGGCTACGTTGATATCGCCTCCAAACCCCTCTATCCGCACAAGCAGGTGGTAGGCCTCCAGGTCGGGCGGTGGGGGAGGGCGCCCGGGTGCGTCAGCTTCCCACATGTAGGCAAAGAGCAAAGAAAGAAGGAAGAGAGCAGTGAGGAGGCGCCCTGGCCTCTGGCAGAGCCATCCGGGTATCGGTTCCTGCTCGGCTGGACTTGGTCGTTTGTCTCTCCCTCGCAGTGACACCCCTTTTCCCGGCTTGGCCTCTTGCCCCCCGTCCTCCAACGACCGACAAGAGACGACTGACAAGAGGGCTCAGACACTCTTCTCTCTTCGGTCGTCCGTGGAGTGAACGGCGCTGGTGCCTTGGGAGGAAGTGTGCTGACAGGGTAGGGTGTGGTCCCGAAAATAGGAGTGCCTGTGTATGACACTCCTAACAAAGTCGTTTGGAAGTTGAACGCCCCTGTAACCGGTACCACCCTCTCTGTAAAGAGATTGACAGAGCTAGAGGAAAGGGGTATAGCATCCGGTGGCATAGTTCTGCTCGTGCAGAGAGCAAACACAAGAACACTGGCCAAAACCAAAGCCCTCCCGAAACGGTTTGACCTGGTTTGTATCCATAGGTCTCCGGGCTGTGTACGTTTGCCTCGTGTTCGTTTGCCTCGGCTCCGGCGCATGGTGACCGTTGCTTCAACGGAAAGCCAAGTTGTCTTCCAGATAAAGGTGAGGGCCATGTACATGATGGTACCAAGGACCTCTGCCCAAGTGGCAGCGGTCCTTATGGAGCCAGTCACGAGGAATGCAAGGGTAGAAGTTGCATAGAGGGTGATCAAGATGACGATGCACGCAGCAATAGCAAACCCGAATACTGTTGCCTCCACGTACTTCTCAAACCTGTTGCTAAGCAGCGCAAGGGCCACTATGATCGATACTATTGCATTTGCCTGGCCATGTTCTTGGAGACAAACTACCCCCAAGAAGGCTTAAAGCTTTCCTATGATCCTTTGGTCTATCAATCAAACTCCGGGCTTTGGCAGGCTGGCGCCGAAGGCGCCAGGGCTTTGGCGATAGAAAGCTCATTCTTTCTAGTATGCAATATCGTCAGGGCTCTAGCGATAGAAAGCTAATTCTTTCCAGTATGGGGCCGCGTACTAAAGATGATTGGAAACCTAGTTTCCAAAGGGGGAGGGGGG
>JAHBMJ010003319.1:58836-71634 GCA_018398765.1 Chromera velia | reverse complement strand
GGGGGGGGGGGGGGGGGGGGTTGTTTCCAGTTTGTCGACCGCCTAGGTTAGACCCCCTTAGGAACCCCCCTCCCCTCAAATGATTGAAAGTGTTAATACACCGATTAGCAAGACTTAGTTCGACATCCCATCAAAATACATTGACGTTGCGATATTCATCAAGCGGCCTTAGACTTCTAGAATGGTTTACATCGAGGAGGAAAGAGGTGCCTCTTTCCATCCATCCATCCCTCACTCACTCCATCAATCCATCCCTCACTCACTCCATCCATCCATCCCTCACTCCGTCCATCCATCCATCTATCCCTCACTCCATCTATCCATCCATCTATCCATCCCTCACTCACTCTATCCATCCATCCTTCATCACTCCATCACTCCATCCCTCACTCACTCCATCAATCCATCTCTCACTCCATCCACCCATCCATCCATCCATCCATCCATGAATCCATCCCTCATGATTGAGGGTTTTTTCATGTATGCTACATCCCCAGAAAGAACTGTGAAACTGACTCCGCAAGGGCCGTATCAAATTCTTCAAGGAAGTCCGATACGGCGATTCGAAAACGAGCGTCAAAAGGCAGGCTGGACATTTTGGGAAAAGAAAAGAACACAGACACGGTCAGACCAAATTCGTCAGCCTAAGAGTAGGTGCTGACCATAGCAGACCGACATACAGTAGCAGACCAGAAGACTAAGATGTTTTTCAGACAGCTTTTGCACCGAAATGCATGCATGCATGAATGCAAACAGCTGATGGAGCTGTGCATGGGCTTAATTTACAAGCTAGGAATGACATGGTCGGGCTTTGGCATGGCCACGTCTTTGACACGCGGTCGGGTTTTGGCATGACTGCACTTTTTCGGTATGGTCGGGCTTTGGCATGGCCGCACCTTCGGCACGCGTGGTCAGGCTTTGGCATGGCCGCGCCTTCGGCACGGTTGGGCTTTGGCAAGCCCGTGCCTTCGGCGCAGTCAGGCTTTGGTAGCCGGGCGCCAAAGGCGCCTGGGCTTTGGCGGCCGCTCCGGATCAACCATAGGAAGCCTTCTTGGGGGTAAGACAAATGAAGAGGTAGGTCGCATAGGCGATTGCCAGAGTGCCCACCTAGGGAAGTGAAGCAAATGAGTAAGGAGACGGAGTGAAAAGGATGCGAAGGTCAGTCGATTTCATCGATTCCGAGACGCTGTCAGCAGAAGGGCAGAGCTGGTCTCGGAACTGCACGCAGAACAAGACCCTGGGCTGCCTATGCTTACAACCGTAAAAGGTGGTTTCTTTTAACGCTTTTCTGAGCTAATGAGGAGTAGAGCTTTCCGGGGCCTTTTTTTGACCAAAGCTCCATGCAACGTGGGCTCTGGGGAAAGTTTGGTAAGTGCCCCCCACTTCGCTTTCCGGGGCCACTTTGAGATCTTCTCCGTTTTTTTCCAGATCTTTTCGAAGTTGCAAGATGTTGCAAGCATCTGCTTGCCAAAAACATACATTCTTCACCTTTCAATGGCCTTGAATCAGCTTTACTGCGTTTGCATTTGATGATTGCTTGCAGTGAAAGGGTACATGCTGCTCATGTCGTTTATTTTTGGTTGCCGTCTCTGGATGATTCAATTCTCTTCTTTTCGGTTGACCGTTTGCAAAACGAACCAGCAAGGACATTCCTGTGCAGAGAACTAGTGATGGGAAGTGCCAAGTCGATCGAGCTGGGAGTCCGACTCTCTCAGTCTGCTTACCTTGCAGGTTCTTCAGTGAAGGGGGCTGTCTACTGTCACTGTATGCAGGAGACGGCAATATCAGAGATCCGGGTTACTGTCAGTGGTACAGAGTCGACTGAGGTCATTCGCCTCAAGGGAGAAATCAGTCGTATCACCGAGACACACTATCAAGATGGACGTGTCTTCTTTTAAAATCTGCCATCGACTGCGTGTTCCAACCGACGTGCGTCTCCCCTCCGGCCAGTACGAGAACCCCTTTCAGTTTGAATTGCCTCCTAACCTCCCTTCAACAGACTGCCAACAGTTGTCCTAAAGGAAGGGCGGTATCTTCAACATCGCCTATGCTGTGGAAGCACGGGTCTTTGGGTCGAAGGGGGAGGAGACGGATATGAAGGCGAGACTGTCCTTCAACTTGAAGGTGGTTGCCCTGCTCAGTGTCAGGCCGTCAGAGGATTCGATTCCGAGCTTTGTCGAGCCGTGCATTCAGACTGTAGTCGGGGGAGGGTGCTGCTTCCGAAAACGTCCTGAAGGAGTCATTGCCTAGGTCATTGCCCTGGGAGCAAAGACAAACTGCAGGGTCACGGAGCCTGGGGGTCTATTTGCAGCCCACGTTTTGTTTCAGAATAAATCGACTGGCAAGATTCAAAGTCTAGGTATCAAGGTTAAGGAGCATGTTCAGATCAGGGCAGGCTCTGAGACAGATACGAAGGTGCGCGAGATAGAAGGAAATCAAATGCGCCAGCCAGATCTCGACAAAGTTTTTGGGTTGCAAGCAGCAAGGCTGGACAAAGCGATAAGTTTTGTTTCCACTGACAAAGCAGAACTCACCTCCTCCCTTCTTCAGTCCCTCTATACCCGTCTGAAATCCAACCAAGCACCGAAATTTTAACTCAGAATTTCTTCCAATACCACGCCCTCCCTTCTCACCCCTCTCATTCAAGTCCATCATACAGCAGAGATCACCCTCCACACCCCCTCAAGCACCCAGAACCCCATAATTCTAACTGTACCTTTACAGGTTTCCCCCCCTTCCCGACCCCGCATGCCTCCCCCGTCCCCGATCAGTTCTCACAACGCCCTGCCCCCCATCTGGGACCCCCGCCCCTTTCCTGAAGGATTCACCATGAGCACGACTCCTACTTCCCCCAAGAATGTTGTACGCGAACTCCGTGAAGCCACGGTGACCGTGGCTGCTCTGCTGATCTCCCCACCCACCACTGCCTCCGAGGAGATTGACATTCACCCTGCCTCCCCTGTTCGACCACTCCCTTTGCCCAGGAGTCCCTTGACTCTGCAGGACTTCGGCAAGGCCCTCAACCTCGCCAGAGACCCAAAGATGGTCGTCAAAGAATACGCAGAGAGTCCGGAAGGGAACGAGCTTCTGCTCTCCTTCACGCCCCTGGACTTTGGGCTCACGGTTTCGGTGGCTCCAGAGTGTGCCCTCGAGATCGCCTCTGTAATGTCATTGAAGGAGGGGGGAAAGGGTATCACGTCGCAGCATATCGTCAGTGCCATGACATTTTTCAATAAGGGGTCGAGGAAGGTCCAAATCGTGAAGACACTCGCCCCGCTAGCATCCGACCTGCCCACCCAGAAGGGGACAGTACTGAACGGTCTCAGCGAGTTCCAGCGACTCGTTGTTGAGGATGTACTTCCTCATGATCTGTGATTCATCTGTGGGGCAGTCAACGAGGGGAGTCTGACCTGAATTGATTGATTGAGTCTGTCTGTGGGGGCTGCAAGGTACTGACTGGCATTTACTTCGGATGGACGGGTGCATGGACGGAGAGAGTTAGGGAGACAGTCGATCAGCAGTACTAGTGAAAAACACCAGAAAAGCATGGAAGGAAAGAAATGTTGTGTGAAAGAACTAGTGAAAGAACGGGGTCGGCAAAGCATTAGAAGCAAAATCAAAACCACCTGTACTTATAGGGAGATCGAGGGAGAAAGACTAGGAGAAAAAGCGAGACATTGAAAAGAATTTTAGAAAGAATTTCATCGACTGACATCGGAAAAAATAAGCTTGGAGACCGCTTTTCCCAACGTTTTTCTTTGTTTTTAACTTAAAAATTACTCTTGGTCCGAGTCTTGGTCCTGCGACTCTTGGACTTTAAGTTATAGACTTCAAGTCTTCAACTAAGTAACAGTCTATAAGTTAAATTAAGTTAGTTTTAAGATAATCAACTAGGGAGAATTTTTTTTTCTCTATTTTTTTCCTACATATATTTTTTTTTCTATTAGTTTGTTGAATTTTGAACCTTTTGATCACTCTCTAGTAGTCTCTAGTACTCTCTAGTATCCCTACTAAGGTCTCCAGCATCATAATATATGTGATATAGCATAACATAGCTTAGAGAATGGCATCTAGCCTAGCATTTGTTGACTTCTAGTTTGACCTAGCCGTTTACAGGACGGTTGTATCATATTTCAAGAAAAATCAATAATTTAACGTGAAAGTAGAACTAATTGATAAAAATTTTGGCATTATTTTGCACATAGAAACTTCTATTGAGGATTCAGAAGCTAGACAAACCTAAAGATAAGCACAACTGAAAACGTTTGATCATTTTAAAAAATGTTATACCATGCATAAAAAACGTAATTAAACTGCAGCGTTATCTATTATTAATTCGAATATACTGCTAATTTTCTTTGCATTTACTTACATTTTCATGAAAAGTTGGTATGCCTCCTACCAGGCTGAATCTTCAAGAGAATCCAGAAGGAGAAGATACGGTACTCTTTCGACAAGCCAACTTCCATACACGCACGCTGCTGTTTGTACGTTGCTGCCAGTGCACAGTGACAATATATACTTCCTGCAGATATGGTGGGTTCAATTTTTGTTGGATCTAGCTTTTCGAAATCCTTCAACAATCAAGATTTTTAGCAAGATTTCCAGCGGTTCTCCGAGCTTTGCAGACTCCCACACCATGCTTCCACATACGTTCCTTTTTTCTCTGCACCTGTGGCATGCAGACTGACTGCACGAATCTTTCATGGATCATATGCACATGTTCACTTGAGTTCCTTCCTTCCATGCAGTCATGCATCAAGCGGGCAGTCTGAGGACCATCTTGGATGACCTCACACCAAATCGTCTCCATGATAGTCAATGACAGAGTAGAGACACGCTCGACCACGCATTCTATCGTGCACAGGTGTAAAGAAGAACCTCCGCATGTGCATCTGATTGATGCACAGACGGAATGAATTTTCGTTTTCATTTCATTGCCTCCTCATCTCGATCCTTCAATGATTAGGGCAGGGAGAAAGAAAAGAAAGAAAACAAAGGTAATGAAAAAGTCCCTGCATGAATTGGATTGAAATTCAACGAATGATCAGGGCACATCCAGGAAAAAGAGGCAGAACCAGAAGAAACCCCGACTTGATTTTCATTGCACGAACGAACAAACGAATAAAGCAATACTCAGGGCAGGTCCCCTGCTGAGGGAAGACCCCCAGGGCCCCCAAGGGTGTTCACCTTCTCTCCCTTGGGAATCAGGAAGTTCACATACCCGAACGCCGCACAGCTGGAGGGAACTCCGAAGCTGTCGGTCAGTGTGGAGTTCCCATCCACCCCTGTCAAAATAATCGGGGTTGACTGGTCCCCGATAGTGAATTGGAACCCGTCACTGAACTGGACCATTACCTCGTCATCGGTCTGAACTAGGATTCCCGTCTCATTCAAATTGGGTCCGTCATCGAGATCGCCGGTACCAAACTCCTCCAAGAAACAGACGAGTTCCTCACCAGCAGGCACAATCACGAGATCGTTCTGGGGCCCGTCAATGGCCTGGCGTCCCCGAATGCCAAAGAAGGTGTCAGTGGTGTCTCCGTCGTCGTTTTCAACAATGAACGCAAGATCGGATTTACCTGCCTTCACAGTCATGAAGAAGATGCCAAGTACTTCCTCCTGCACGTTGTCTTCAAGGCAAGCGAATCCAGAGAGACGGACTTGGTAGAGAAGACATTCGTTGTTGAATTCAGAGAAGCGGGGGCAACAAAGTACTGGAGAATGTCTTTCTTTCCTTTTAGAATGGCGTCCCCCTTTCCTCCAAGACCCCCTGAGGAGAGGCCTGAAAGATCGAAGTCCAGGTTCAGAGAGTCGGACAGACCGTCGAGCTTGAACCCTCCAGAGCTCAGGTCTGCAAATTAAGGGATCACCGGGACATAAATTGTCAACCAGCAAGGATAAGAAAGCGCATGCAGATTTCGTGCAGCTCGGACAAGCAAGCCTTTGTGATTTGATTGTGGTGAGCGTGAAGAAACAAGTCCAGTCGATTGCACAAGCAGACACGCTGTGGAGCGACAAAGATAAAGAGAGCTAAGGACGTAGCGTCCGTTGGGAGAACTTGACAAATAAACTGCAAAAGGCTGGCAAAGTGAAAGATAGAATTCAAGAGGAGAAAATGGGGAGAGCTGGACACATGACAGACACACAGTCCCTTCATCATGTGGTGTTTTTTTCTCTCAGTGAGGCTCAGATGAGACAGACTCCCAGACAGCCGGCCGGATTCGAACAATCGCGATCCTCATGTCAACATGCGTATGCATACACACACACACACACACACACACACACACACTCATGCACACGAATCTCTTCTCTGATCAATGCAGCTGCTTACTTCATCTCCACCCCAGCTACTCACTCACCTTTCGTGTCCTTCAGGTCCGACGAATATTTCTGAGCGGGGGGGTTGCTGTTCACTTCAAAAGGCACACCTTTGGGGATGTCAAGAATGATAGGCCCGAATGTGACACAGCTGCTGGGGGCTTTGAAGAACTGCGTGAAGTTGGAGTTGCCTTCTGTGCCTGTCACAACAGAGGCCACCTCCTCATCGTGCTGCTGAATCTGCAGACCGTTCTCAAACCGCAGATGGAAATCATCGAGGTCTTCTGCCTCCACGTTGGTGTCGTCACTCATCACACTTCGAGAATTCAGACTGCAAGGGATGGGAGCAGAGTCTGGGGTGAGAGTGAGGAGGTCTGACAGCTGAGAGCAGAATTGGGGTGTGTCGGGGACTGTCGGAAGGAAGTCTGTGTCCCCGTCTGGTCGTGACAATTTGATGAGGCTGACTGGAGTGGAACTTCAGAGACTGCTGTCCATAGACCCGTCCGTCTCTCTCGAGGCAGTTGAACTCGAGATCAACTAGGGGGGTGGAGAGGACTGTTACTGTGGAGTTGATGGCGGGGCTGTTGAGGTAGTAGGACACGACCCCCTTGAAGGGACCCTTTCCCTTGGCGCCCTGGAAGGAATCTTTGGAGGGAGAAGAGAAACCTCCAAGATCAGGAAGCTCAAATTTGAGACCATCTGACAGATCCTTGAAGGGAAAAAAGTCTCCGAAACCTGCAGAAAGGGTGAAAGAAAAAAAGGAGAGGGAAAAGTGCAAACACAGAGAGGGGAAACCAAGGAAGAACACAAAGGGAGAAACAAAGTAAAAAGCCGAACGGTGATTAAGATCAAAAAAAGGGAAATGAGCGGAAAGCAGAGAATCAAAGAGGAGGAAGCAGGAAAATGAAATGAAAGCAACACTCGGACGGGCGGGAAAGTTCAGAAGTGCCGCCTGCCCATCTTTCAATCCCAGGGCCGGATGCTTTCAAATTCTGTATATATTATATTTCGAGGCCTTTCCATCCATCGTCTCCATGCATGAGATTGAGTCACCTGAATGACCTTCATCTGTCTTCTTTTCCGCGTCTCCCTTGGCGGCATCCACCATGTCTCCCTCAGAGAACCCGAGGCCCTTGGGGACCTTCACGAAAATGGACCCGAACGCCGCGCAGGCAGAGGGAATACCAAAGTCCTCCACCAACGTCTCGTTTCGCTCAGCCCCTGTCACTATCACCGCAGCAAAGTTGTCCCCAGAGACAAACTGCGACCCGTCAGCGAACCGAACGTCCATGTACCCCGCCCTCTGTGCATCCACCTCTGTTGAATCAGCAGGAACCCCTGGGTTGCCCTCTCCATCTCGAGAGTCCATCAGAACGCAATGTAGAGCTGTGTTAGGAGGCACTACGACCAAACCATTTCGATTTCCACCCTGGCTATTGTCCGGGGCGTTTGCACAGGGCACCAACACATCGGAGACATAAGTGCCTGAGAGGGACTCAAGGCCGGTGATGAAAGCGAACTCCTCCTCCTGCGGCTTCACGTCAAGTAGGAACAACCCGAAGATTTCACCGTCCTCCTCTGCGCAGGTGAAACCGACAGAGTAGGACTGGGTGGAGAAGACAGTCACAGAGCTGTTCACTGAGGGGGGGGCAACGAAGAATTGGAACAGGTCTTCGAAACCTCCTTGATCTCTTTTCCCTTCCCTCCAATGAACCCGGAAAAGTCTGGCAGCTTCATTGAGCCCCCAAGACCTTCCAACTTGAAGGGCATCTCCATGGCTGCAGGCAGGGGAAAGAAGCATATAGCGGCAAACACAAACTTTCACGCTGACCAGATAGAAGTATGGAAATCGGATAGATATCTATATTTGTTTCAATGTGTTGTTTGGAACAAAACAGTAATGCAGCGACGGAAAATGTTCACCCACGCATCATGCATCCAAGTACAGCTCTAAAAGGCTGACGATAACACAGACTCACCAGTATTTGGCTGCATAAGGCAAGCGATAGTGAAACTGATCGCAAGGACTTTCATCTTATCTTGTCTGTAGCGTTATATTAATACAACGTACGGAGAGTTTCACGCCGTGTTTCTCAGACACAAGATGGACAATGAGGTGTCTTGTGCACGCACTCTCAACGCTCAGAAGACCAGACAGTGAGATGAAACACTTCCCTTAATTCCTATTCTACAGACATGGAAGGGGAACTTTCTATGGATCACATGGAGCACGGAGCAACCGAACAAAGGTCAGACAATTTGGGGACTCGTACAAAATACTTTATGCAACGGCGTTGCATAACCGCCCCCCCCCCCCAAAGCCATCAATTTGCTGGTTGCATAAGGCGGCGGCGCGTATGTAATGAATGCTAGAATGCGGCGGCGCCCAGAGGGACCACCTCTACATAAGACCCCCCCCCCCCNCCCCCCCCCCCTCCAGCCCTACGAGCCCCCTTTCTGAGACAAACTCAATCGATCTTTGAGATCATGCATGCATTCTCAGCGTCTCGATCCGCGCAGGATAGCACGCGAGTCCGCAAACATCAATTTCTGCATCTTCATTTTGTCACCCATCTACATTAATTCCCGGCCCGGTGTCAACCTGAATGCACAGTTCGTGGCCACTACCGCCTACTGCCGCACCTTTTAAGTTCTATCAACTTCTGTATACATGATCTACAATTTATTTAGAGTTTATGCTAAAAGGTATCATTAAATATGAAACCATCAAACACTAATTAAAAACCTAGAAATAGGCCGATGACGATGACGTATCATAATGATGAAAATATATACAAACTATCCCGATCTACATTTTAGCTTAATTCATGCATGATGATTTACGGCAATTTCCAGAAAAATGCATCAAACTTACGTTAAATTCAACAAATATCAGTATATAAAAAACAATGTCGATTAGAATTCAATTGTAAAAGTGTTACAGTGTTACTATAGTCAGATGTTCTCAGTCTAGCTTTAAAAAAATCAAAAGATCTAGGAAGCACTATCCAGAGTAGGCGCTGCCTGAAAGTAGAGCAAGAACCGAAGGGAGATTAGAAAAGAAAGAAACATATACGCAATAGAAAAGGAACTTTAAGACAGAGAGGAATGACTGCAGCGTACACACTCAACAAAACCCATCAAACTAAAGATCAATGGTAAGCGTCGTGAGGCTGAATTCACTTCAGACGCTCACACAAGATACATTCCAGAGTAAAAGAATACAGAGAAATGAGGAAACCAATTAAGGGCACATACATCATGATTTCACAACGGCAAGAAGGAAGGGGGCATAGCTTGAAGCATAAAATGACAGCGAAAAAATAGAAGAGCAGCTGCCCGCTGCACGATTTTGAAATATTTTGAAGAGAGACAGAAGCCTGCAGGAGCATGTGCGTGGCCAAACATCTCAGTGAGGGAGCATGAACAGAATATGAAATGACATGAAATGATCGACCCTGACAGCACAACAGTCCATTAAATTGCCATTGAACTCTTTCGATGCACAGAGTAAATCACGTTCAAAGCCTTCTCCAACAAGTCGAAAGTCGATAAAGAAAATTCTATAAATGACTTGAGTTCTCTTCAACGATTCGTAGTGAATTGGACGTTCTCTGTCGCTCCAATCCAGTGAAACATGAGTCTCACCGCCTGAATAGAGGGACCACGTCGGCATCGATCATGAAGTGCGCCCATTAGAAACATGCTGCCTGCAGGATCGACGCGGACCTCTCTTCCTTCAAACCCGATGCTCGGTCGACGAATGTTAACACAAAACCTCTTCTTAATTGGAGTTGTGTACTCTTCTTCACACGTACCCCCGCATGCATGTGACCTGGATCCGGATCGTTCCACTGGGCCTCCGACTACATTGATGCCTCATCGAGCGGGAAAGTTTCATTTTACGTGTGTCCTCATCAAGCCATAACACACGTCGTTATATACTTGGTGGAAGGGTTGTGGGATGCCTCGCAGTTCATGCAGGGAACCTTCTTCCTTTCGATCCCTCCCTCCCTCTTGCTCTCTCTTCCAGCAAGCTTTTCGTCGCTTAGAGAGGGCATGTTCCAGGTCCTGTTGGTCACCGAAATGAGTACCTTGATTGAGTTTGAACGGTGCTATAGGATATATGTACTTTCCACACACATGCATGGGAGGTAGACGATTATGCGGCTGTCTTTTTGAGCCCCAGCTCTGTCCCTCTCTCTGTCTATGCGCACTTCCAGACCTCTTTGTAGTCCCTCTTTCTGGAAACGAACTTGGCGGGATCTGATTTTCTCTTACAGTTTCCAACCCCACTCCCACAGCCACCGTAGTGAATGGTAAATCCCCCCTGCCACTTTTCGGCTTTGGTTGTCCCATCTTTATTCTTATACAAGGAAGCAATGCTGGTCAGCCAGCAGTATCCTCCCTGTGGAATCAGACAAGTGCCCTCTTCCCCTTCCTCGGCCTTGTTTCCTGAAGAAGTGAAACACATCAACTGCTGGATGATGTCCTCGATGAACAGTGCCGACTCGTACTCCACGGTTGCAAAGGCGCAGTCAGTCTTCCCCCACTCCTGGCCAACGCATGCTTCGCCAAGTTGCTTGTAGCCAATGTCTTCTGGCTTGATCTTCTCTGTCTCGGCTCGCTCGTCTCGGAGGTGCAGACCTCTCGACAGGCCCAAAAAAACAAAAAGAAAGGATGTCAAATAAAGAAGTGCCATCTGTTCCGAGTCAATGCGCACAAGAAGGAACAGAGAAATTTTGACCGAGGAGACGGCAAGTGAACAGCTTCAAATTGTCAGAACCCAAAGAATTTTCAGATGATTTACAGCAACAAGGGAGACGGGCTTTTCCTCTAGAGTTTGATTGCCTCATCCTACAACCGCAAGCTGTATCTTCAGGTAAGACAGAAAGGCAAACAGAGGAACCAGTTTGAGCCACCATATAGCTGGATGTGTATATGGATCGAGGCGGATCGACTTAATTGGTGAATTCAAATTTAAAATCAAGTATTTACCCATGCATGCAGTTTTCGCACTAATTGCGCGCGCGAATGGAAATTTGGTCACAATTTTGTCAGAAAATTCGACGTGTGCATGGAAGGTCTACATGACACGCCCAGCCGTTTACAACCGCTTCGAGGCTCAGTTCGAGCTAGTAACTTTTCAGTCCCACCTAGTCTGACCTATGTATTCAGTCTTCCTTGTGTTTTTGTGATTGTTTTTTGAATTTAATTTTTAGGTTAGTCCAGAAGTTTAATGTTTACTCGTAAATTCTCAAGAAAATTCCAGAAATTGACTCTCAATTACTCTTAGTTTCTGTCTGGTCCCTTAGTTTTTTTTCTAAATTTTCTTTCCTCTTTTCTTCTCTATTTCTTACCCCGCTTTTTTATCAGTTTTCGAATTTTAATTTGTCCTTCTTCTACTCAAAAACAGCTTATTTTGCGAGCAGTCAACCATTACAGTAGTTTTCCACCTCTCTGGCAACTCAAGGCATAATTGTGCTTTGAATTGCCAACCTAGCCTTCGAGCGGTATAAGCCAGTGACTTCTCTTTAAAATAATTTCTTCTATCTCTTTCTTCCACCCTTTCTCTTCCTCGTTCCGATGAAAAGAAGGTGATTCATAATGTGCCGTTCGTTTGTTTGCCTTGCTACGTTTAAGTAAAAATAGTGCCGCTCAACTCTTGGTATCACGGGCCGCCGTAGTGTTGCGAGCACTTTCAAATGCCCTTCTTAATCTAGATGGACAGATGTGAACGGAACTTGCATGTCATGTCCCGTAGTTGGCCAGAGCCTAAGTGGTGGCTCACCGGCTTTAACCGTCTCAATTCAGTGAGTGTACCGCAGCAATAGCCCCGGCTCTAGCAAAAAAAAAAAAAACTGTCGTTCTAACTTTTTTTTTTTTCTTATGTGTTGAGTTTGTTAACACGTGTTTTTCTTCATTTTTATTTCTTTTATTAATTAATATATATTTTTTTCTCTCTTTCGGCTTTAACTGCCTCAATTGACTTCAAAATTCAAGTCAATTCAAATTTAAAAGCAGTTATATTAACTTCTACTTTTACAAAATATAAGTATCATAATAGTTTAAAAAACACTTTTACGATTTCTATAAACCAGAGCTAACAACACAATTTGCAGCTCACTGCGCTGAGTTAAAAAACTGCTCGAAACATTCACATCTTGAAGGCAATGTCGCTCAAACTAGCATTTTTTCTAATTTGCTTTGCAACATGTCATCCGCCTTTCCGTGGCACTTACTAGGCCCATGCAATAGCTGCACATAGCTGCGCACTCATCGTCATCCTGGCTGTTTCATTCGTTCATTCATTCCGGCTTTCAGCATCTTCCCTTAATTCTGGCTAACTTGAGGCAGACGGCTCTGCGCTGTCAATCTCGACCTCAGTCAGGAGCGCCCCTTTCCATACCGTCTGAGCCACTGCTGCGAGGGAGGCGTCTGCTCCGTCAGGCTGGGCCTGCATGGGGGGGGGGG
>JAHBMJ010003319.1:5000-58800 GCA_018398765.1 Chromera velia | reverse complement strand
GAGAGAGAGAGAGAGAGAGAGAGAGAGAGAATGCCTAGATGCATGCAGACACAAAACAAAACATACCTGTGAGAGGTCAACGTCAGTTCTCTCCAACCACCACGCGCTCACGTTGGGACCTGAGCGAGCGAGCAAGAGAGACGATGCCGCACATGAAAGACTTAGGCACTGTTCAGGAAGGACTCATGAAGATGCACATGAAAGACTAGGAGACACACATGTACATCTGTTCAGGTGTAACTGCATATCATCCGCCCCCCCAGTTCGATGAAAAAGACCATGAAACCCTTGCAGGCCTCTTTATTTGCGGATGCACAGCCGCCAAGCAGTGCTTGCTGCTTTTTCCTGCTTGCGGTGTGGTAAATAAAAATTACGCTAAGAGTCTAAGGTTTGCATGAGGACGTCTCTCTCCACGAATGAATTTGCATGCCCCGCCAACGTCACCTATCTCACATAGAAAAACAAATTTGCGCGAGGATTGTACGTACGTACAGCCATGATCAATGGTTTATATATGCCCGCACACTTATTTCTTCACCCTACATGCACATTCAAGACTGTCCCTCCCCCCCGCGCCCTTCCCACTGACCGACCAGGAGGGTCCTGGCCGTCGTAGAGGAAGAGAACGAACTTCTCGGGGGGGCTGCGGGCCCCTCGGGCTGTGTTCTCTTCCTTCGCTTTCTGGCGAATTAAACTAGACAAGACGCTCCAAAGGATCATGTCGCCGTCCTGCCGACACACGAGAAGCAGACAGATGCATGTCTCTCTCTCACTTGATTCTTGAAATAGAAGATCGGAGTGTCTGTCCATTCCAGATCCCTATTTCTCTCGGTGAGCGAGGACAGGTTTTTGCTTTTTGATGCCAGACAAAAAACTGCTTGTTTTATCTACCTGTCACCACAGACCCGGGCCCTAGAACAAAAAGACCCAATCACAGTCACACTCAACCTCACAATCATTCTCTGGGCATATGAGTCGGCGTATTTGTGTGTGTGTATATGTGTGTGTGTGTGTGTGTGTGCATCTGTGTCTGTGTCTATGTGCGTTTGTCCGTGTTTTGTGTTCTCTCTCTCTCTCTCTCTCTCTCTCTCTGTGTGTGTGTGTGTGTGTGTGTGTGTGTCTGCGTGTGTCAACCTGTCACAGATGCACAGGCATGGATCGAGGCACATTGCCCTGATGATCCATCACTGACTGACAAGAGAAGGAGCAAAGCCTTACCTGTGGCTTTCCGAGTCCCACCCAGACTTCATCGACCTCCTTCTTCGTCCTCGCACCTGTACGGATGGAGGGAAGGAAGGAGAGAGGAAAAAGGGTTGCATGTATGATGGCTGCAGGTAAACGGGCTGCTGTGGAACGCGAAAAGGTAGGGTAGGGTAGGGTCCAGTCCTTTCGTTCAAGTCTCAGACGCGAGCCTGGCGAGGGGAAAGAAGAGGGTAATTAAGGGAGAAAGCGGCTGGGCAAGAGAAAAAGAGAAGAGTGCAAAGAAGTAAACCAAGAAAGCCCCCCTCTCTACCTGTTCAAGCCCTGCCGAGACATGCAGGCAGGCCCAATTGATCTGCTCCCTGTCCATACCAACCCTCTTTCTTTCTGCAACGCCACTGGCGTGTGGAGACAAAGCAGAGGCAAATACAGACACATTCAAACGGACACCCCCAATGCCCCACCACCTACCGAGTTCTCTGCAGATTTCTTCCAGAAAAGCCACCGACACAAACCCCGCATGCTCAGTGTCGTATTTCCGAAAGACACGCAACGCCTTCTGCAATCGCAGCACAGTCGCATACAGACGCGGTCTTTACACTGAAGGCAAAAACATGGGAAAAGAGCGCACTCCAGCCGTCACGGAAAAAAAGAGTAGTATCATTACGCAAGCAGGCAAGCATTCATACATGCATGCACACAGGCAACAGGAATCACATAAACCAGCAGACAGTGCGTGTGCAGAAAGAAATGCGACAGACAGAAACAACGAGGCATCCACCGGACCCCCCCCACGATCTTTCTGTTCTGTCTTTCAATCAGTGGAGACAGACCTGGTGAGTGATTGTACGCACGAAAAGAATAGCTCGGCAGAGAAACAGCAAACAAGATTAATCAATGGCGAAAGCTGAACCCCCGCCCCCCCCGAAAGGACACGCACACGCACAGACAAACGCACCGACGCACCGTCTCAAAAAGGTCCTCCACAGACTGCAGCGCCACCTTTCTGTCTGCAGCGAACACCGACACATAATGGTCGGGAGATCCCAGGACCCACACGGGAAGACGCGGATGCTTCAGGTGAGTCCCTACCTGCATACACACAGACAGACAGAAAGAAAGACATGCACAGCTAGAGAAACACAAAAAAAGGACGATCGATGCAAACACACGGGGATCCGCACATGTGTTTGCAAACGGAGAAACAAAATCAGCATCGGAAGATAGGCGAGGGCCAGTTTCCACACCCACCCTTCTCCTTTTGTGCCTCACAGCCTGCCTGCCTGGTGCACTTTCTCTGACTTGCCAACAAGGCAGTGCGACGTCGAGGCACTGAGCGAGGTTACAAATGGGTTCAAAGAAGCGACAAGACAAACAGAGAACCAAACGAAACTCGTGGAAGGAATCCATGCTGCCGGCCAGATGAACAGATCAAGGCAGAAGTCACCAAACACATCCATCCCCATCATGCCTTCTGCGGAAGGACAGAAACCAGAAACAGACAGCCGGACGGACACAAAGATAGACAGACCTCAGTATACCTCATAACCTCCAGTTCAGAGAGGTACCCGACCGTCGTTTCGCTTAAAATTCCTCTGCAGACATTTGAAGTGACGTGCATTCAAGTATCTCATACGTGCTTGCATAAGTAGTCACACACACACGCGCGCGCGCGCGCGCGCGCGCGTGACGCCCTTGATCTGCCTTCAGATGCTTATTTCCACACCTGCCTTGGAAAGACACCGAAGGAATCCGGTAGAGAATCTTTCCGCCCAGCCAGCAGTGGCGCTCGCAGCTCACCGCAAGCAGAGGAGAAGATGCGCTTCTTTTTTTTTTTTTTTTTTGAAAAACAGATAGATAGATAGATGACACATCGAAAAAGTAGTCACACGCCAATCTTCTCTCCTGAGAAACAGACTAGTCTTTCCCTTTCTCCCTTGAAGCCCCCCTAATTCATCTTTCAAACCACCAGCTTGCCAACAAGATAGAGGGACAAAACCAAACATGCTCACTTCACGACGAGAGAAGCGTATCGAGAACTACAAAAACAACAGAAGAAAAAGCAAAAGACCAACACACTTGAGCACAAGGTCCATGCCGTCTCCGAGGCTCTTCACGTTATCGAAAACATTCGAGTGAGCGCGGCCCGTCAGAAGGAGATTCACCAGCTCCTGCATGCATGCACAGAGACACAAACACATGTGAATGACGCTTGAATAGGAAGGAACACGCAGAAGACAGGCGGACACAAAGAAATCGCAGGCGTGCAAAAAAGAAAGAAAGAAAGAAAGAAAGAAAAAAAGAAAGAAAAAAGAAAGAACGCATCCACAAAGGCCCAAGGGGGGAGGCAATCAACAGGCCGAGCGCATCACGCCGCCTTATTGGTCGACTTACGAGCCTGAAAATCAGCAGATTCATAAAAAGCAACGCAACCACATCAAGAAGGAGCAAATTCTGTCTGTCTACATGAATGGCACACAAGAAGACGTGCAGCCCCAGAGGAAGGCAATAAGGAAGGAAGGAACGATGTCTGACCGACCGACCTGAGAGCAGTGTCCGAACATTCCCACCAGAGGGTTCTCGGGGTCGTCAACGTCTGTCCGGATCTGCATGCATGTGTTAATTCGCGTGGTATCGTATCGATGCAGCAGGCAGGATCTCTCAAGCACACGACGACAGACAGCCGGACCATACGAGAGGAGAACCATGCATAGACAACTCACCATTCTTTTCCTTTCCTTCCCTGTTCCTTTTCTTCTCTCACAAGAAGACAGAGACACGCAGGCACCATGCTCGGTAATGGGGACAGACTCGAGATGAAAACAGATCACGTGAATTGATATATCAGAGGACCAGTTTTTCTTTCTCCTTCTCTTCCCCTCTGCCCTTCCCCAGGAGATTTTGTCAACGAAGTGCAGGTATGAAGAACTCTGCAGACAAATTGAGCTTGGGTCGCCAGCAAAAGAGCGCTCAAATCAAGAGTATAACTGCACGCAAAACAAGAGAGACAGAAAACCCCTCAACCCACCTTCTCCTCCCCCCTAGTATGTACAAGAGATAGGACCAGAGACAGCACCCCTGTAGGCCCCCTCAGAAGCGCGAGCCCTTCAGGAGAGGCCAGCCATTTGGACAGATCAGATGCAGAGCCGAAGGAGAAAGTCCTGCAAACAGAATTAAGGGAACAGGGGAGATGGAGAATCGAAATTTCCGTCGAAAGGGTCATTCATTCATCTTCAAATACCCGCCTCACCGAGAATTTCAGCAGGTCGGGCAGAGAGAGTCAACTGACGCACGCAAAAGGAAGTCAGCTGCTAGGTGCTTCCTAGTGAATTGATGATGTAAATCCTCTTCGATTGCCGGTTTGCGGTAGCTGAAAGGAAAACGAGGGGGGAGGGGGTGGCAAGAAATCCTTTTCGATCCGATGAAGCAGTCCCACTAGCTAGTTGTTTCTTCTCTTCTCTTCTCTTCTCCTCGACGTGCAAGGGCTCCAATGCACCAATGCAATCAATTCACTACACCCCAATGCAATCAATTCACTACACCCCAATGCAACCAAGGACGGACCAGGCCTTCATCTCAGAGACGACTGTCCTGAAGGGAAGAGGCTCCGCCTGCGTTCGGGAAAACAGAGACAGACAGTACATATTCATACGTTCTTACTTTTTTGCAGAAAGCAAATGAGTGTATCCATCAATTCATCCATTTGTCCACACACCCACTCTTCCACCTCCCAGCCATCCACCTACAACCAACGCAATCAAAATTCAACACATATATATATAGGGGCAGGTTCGAATGGGGAGAGGCAATGTCCCCCCACAATAGACACACACACACACACACACAAAGCAGGCTGGTGGGATTGTAAGTGAAACCTCACCAACAAGCTGGTCAGAGTTTTGCACGCTTTGTCTACCACAACTTTTAATTCCTGCAAAAAAATCAAAAAGGCCTCAGACCGATCAGAGAACAGACACTTCCAAATCAACAAACACACCTCAGGGTCTCCTCGGAGTTGGCGAAGTGCCACAATTCTGTACGAGGACAGACAGGTTGCCTGGAAGGAAGGAGGAGAACGGGAGGGACAAGAGAGAGAAGGAAGCCAAGAGAATCGTTATGGGGACAGGCGAGAGACCAAGTGTTCTTCTGTTGCGCGATTTTTCTTCCTTCAGAAGATCGGTTTTCTTTCGCACCCCTGAACTCAGAGGCGGGACGAAAAGTGAAGCACCGAAACCGTCTTTCCCTCTGTCTGTCTATCCGTCTTCTCGTGTCAATATTTCTTCTGTCTGATTTTTTGCCTGGGCTCTATTGATCTCTTTTTCTGCACTCACATTCTTTTCTTCTCTCCCTTGCTTGCTCGCTCTTCTTGTCTGTCGGTACCTCTGCCCCCTTTTCCCTGTTTCTGACCTGAAAGAGACAATATGCTAGAGCGTTAATGAGGGCAGCCCATCTTTGTCTATGACCAAGGGCCCCGGCCGAGAGGGGCCCCGGCAGTTTTGTGCTCTGCTTCACCCCGGCCTCTCCCGTCTCCATCCTGATCCCCACGGCCTCCCCCTCCCCCCTTGCACCAGTGCCAGAGAGGCCAAACAACAAAGACCCCAAGAGAAGACACTGGAGAGGCGCCAGAACCCCACAGGGCCCCCCCTGCTTCTGACGGAGTCCCCACCGAGTCAGGGGTCCGGCGTCGAATTGGAAACCCTGCCATAACCTGCACACGCAAGCAGAATGCGTAAGTACGGGTACAGGCACACAGTAAAGGACACAGATACAGATGCACACACACACACACACACATGCGGAGACACGCCTCGGGGGGGCGTCAAGGGGGAGGACGGAGAAGACAAGAAAGACCCCGATGAAATGACGCCCATGCAGCACCCGCCCTCTGGGGCACTTTGTTTCTTTTTTTTTCGCACAGCTGCGAGAGAGGATTCAGCAGTTCGAGGGAAATCCCTGCAGTAGAAGTTAAGAACAGTTCCCTCCCCGATTTGCCTTAATCTGGTCGAATCAGCAACGTATCTACAATGAGCTTCAGCTCATTCTTCAAAGGAAGTTCAATTTCGGAAACATCAAAAAAGAAAAGTATCCCCTCACCATCGATGCACATCCACCTCCTTTGGGTTTGATCCAAACACCAGAGACATCCACGACTGCAGAGTTGCTGGAGGAACCTCAGAGGGCGTAACAGCCCCTCCGCTCGGAGCACCCTCTCCAGGCATATACGCCGTTTCCTCATACCCCCTCAGTTTGCCCCTCCCATCCACTGGCGCCTGATTGGCACCGGCCGAATCTGCAGCCCCCCCCACACCGTCTGCGTCCCATTCATCCACCGTCAGCAATTTTTCCAGGGGGGTGAACACATCCGACGGAGCTTTCTGAGAGGGCTCCAGAAAGTTTTCGGGAGAAATTTCAGTGGCCCCTGCCCCGCCACCACCCGTTGGCGCCGCTGCCGCCGCCGCAGCAGCAGCGGGTCCTGCAGCTGCAGCGCTCCCCGAGCTACCCGTCCCGGGAGCCTGGCCGGGGGCCTGGGAGAGGGCCTCGCCCAGAGAGAGGGCAATGGCACGCTTCAGCTCTTCGTCATCATCTGTGGCCGCTACCGGAGGTTGCCTGCAACAGACAGAGAATGTCACGATACATCATCTATACACGCATGCGAGTCAAGGGACTGTGCTCTAGTCCTCATGCCCCCTGCTGCTGCTGTGAGACCGCAGAACAGAGGGAAGGAATCGGGCCGATACCCAGACTGTAACATGACTGTGTCTGTCTGCCTGCCTGTTTGTACATCCTATCCTTGTCTGCTGTTTTCTTCATCATTCGTTCGTGTCTTGCAAGTTTTCTTGTGCATTGTGGTCAGACCGTCGCAGCGCCTTGCCGCAATAGCGTCCGACTCGTGTCACTCAGCTTCTGTGTGTACTTTTTCACAGATTGGAAATCGGTCTGCAAATGCAATACAAGCAGACTTGCAGAAAAAGAAGGACTCTGCACGACCGACCCCTGCAGAGAGGCTTGAATGGCCTGACGAAGCGCCTCGTCCTCGTCCATCCTGCCTGGCTGTTTGTGTACGTTCCGTTTCGAGCCCGTCCGTTGTGCTTCTGTGTGTCTCTCTGTCCGACTCTCTCAAACAGAATTTTTCTCCCGACTCACGTTAGGGTTCTGCAGGAAGGATTAAGTGCACAAAGAAGGCAACAAGGGAAAGTAAGAAGCTACAGGGTCAGCCGAGCCACAGTGATTGGGAAACGAACCGAGCTAGCTTTCAGGAAGTCAGACTGAGCCGAGGCTGGACACTCTTTTTCAACTCACTTCAAAAGAAACTGCAAAGCGTGATGCATTGCTTCAGCCCCGGCGCCACTGAGTTGAATCATTTGCCCGAGAATCGGCCATTCACTCTCCGCTGAGCAATCGCAACGCATATGAGGCACAAAAGGGGATCGAAGTCATTGTCGAGCCAAAAAGCCGCGAGAGGCGTCTCCACAAGTTACGCGATCGAACAGCAATTTCAGTGTTTTTTTTCGCTTTTTAGAGCCGTTCGAAAGATCGCGTGGGCCGGACCGAATCTTGGAGACTCACGCAGACTGTTTTTGACTGAGTCTGAGTGTCAGACTCCGTGACTGCCCCCTTCATGCAGTGCCGCACGTGTTCTGCCACTCAGGCTAATGTTGGCAACCATGTGGAGTTTCTTGATTCGGAGCTTTTCATTCTTTGTCTGTTGCTGACTTATCAGCAGACTAATCTCTCATCCGTCAGTCTGACAAAGTGTTGCCTTTTGTTCCGTCCACTTTTTCTGAACGCTTCTTTTAAACCCTGTGTCCGGTTTTCACTTCCCAGAGAATCCCCCCGGATAACCTTGAAGCTTCTTCCAAAATGTGGGACTTTTCTAAAATGAAGGAGAAGCTGGGTGAGCTCGGCACGAGTCTCCAGACCTCAGCACAGAATATCCACATCCCCTCAGTCGACGAGGTCAAGTCGGCAGCAGGGGGTCTGGTTGACAAGGTCAAGACAGCCGCGAAGGAATACTCTGTGGACACACAGACCAAAACCTGGCAGCCTAGAACTAGAGGTCTGGCTACAGATGGTGCAGAACTGCCATGGGACACTGTGGACATTCGTCTGGCACCGTATCTGAAGAGTATGGAGAACGTTTCTCTGCAGGTACATAGCATCCCGTCTCCTTCCTCTTTTTGCTCTCTACCATTACAGTTCTGGCCCCCTCGCTCTAGTTTTGCTCCCAGAGAGTGTGCCTTGTGTGCTTCGGAAAGGCATTCGCCTCTTTTCTCTCTTTTGCTGTCTTTGTTTGTTTCTGCCTGCAGGGAGAAGCCAAGCTCCGAATTCTGCAGATCTCAGAGGATCCTGAGGTACTCACAACACCCGCACCACCAGACTTCAAGTTTGACCTGGCTGCGAACGCAAAAACTGCACAGGCACTCTTGCAGGTGAGAAGAAGAGAAAACAATCCGTCCTTTTCTGTCCCTCTCAATGCTTGTCTTTCGCTTTGTGTCCTCCATCGTTCTGCTATCCTTCCCTCTTTTCCCATCCAGTTGTTCCGCATTCTCTCCACGAGACTGTGTCGCTTTTGTATCGCGCATTTTTCGATCGATGCCTTTACTACGTATTTGCGTTTTGCATGTCTGCTTGTGTGCAACCTTCTCTCCGGTAGCTTGAGAGCATCCCTTGTCTCTCTCTCTGTTTGTGCAGCGGACCCGCGTCTTTTTGCAGCTTTCCGTGTGTGTGTATGTGTGTGTGTGTGTGTGTGTGTGTGTGTGTGTGTATTTCTGTTTAAGTATGTATGTATGCGTGTGTGCGTTCGCGCAGGTGGACCCCCGTCTCTCTGCAGCCCGATTTCAGTTGGTGCCCAAGCGTCTCCGAGAGGATGAGTTTTGGGTGCACTACTTCTGGAGAGTCTCCGTGGCCCTCGACCAACTGGAAGAGGATCTGAAGGACGGCAGACTCACTCAGGAGGTTTGTTGGTCTATGGGTCTAGTGGCAGTCTTGGTCTGGTTTGGTCTAGTAGGCAGTTGGCCTTGTGTCCTTGCGTGCGTCAATTGGTCTAGTGACAGTCAGGCAGGTAGATGGAGAATTAAGGATGTAAATGCGACGTGACGTGAAAAGAAGAAAACAAGGTTTGAGGGATGAAAAGCCTGCACCGATACTTCAACAGAGCAACTTGGAAAGACACTTTGTGAGGTCTGTCTTGAGACAAGAAAAATTTCTGTCTTGAGGTGAACACGCGGAAGACGCCGACTTCTCTCATTCATGTCTTCGTCTCTCCTGCTTGTATAGTGGCAGGGGAGAACGGAACACTTTTCCGCACTGATTTCCCGTTCTCCATCCCTCAAGAAAGACAAGTGACTCGACCTGTGACCACGGAACCGTGCTCTTCCGTTTCTCATCAAGGCAGACAGATGTAGGTCCATGGAAAGGTGTTGCGAGATTCCCCGTCTTGTTTTGCAAAACACTGACTGCACCTTGACTTGATGCATCTGACAACCTCGTATTCGCAGGTTCTCCGCATGTCTCGCAAGGGCGGAAACAACTCTTCTTCCTCTTCGTCTTCCTCCTCGTCGTCCACCCAGCAGCAGCAGAAGGGAAAAGGCAAACTTGTGTCGGAAGAGGACGAGGATATCATGAACCAATTGCAAGAAGCGTTGAGTGATGGGAGAGAACCGGCAGGAGGGGGGGGCTCTCCCTCCCCCTCCCCCGCTAAAGGGGAGGGGAAGGAGACAGAGGGAATTTCGGGGAAGGGGGAGGGCTCTCCTGAGGCTGCTTTGGGGTCAGCTGGGTGTTCCCGTATGGATTCTAGATGTCTGGTTGCCTGTCTTTCTGCTTGTCTCTGTATGCTTTCTTTCTGTCTCGCTTCCTTGCGCTGTAACTCTCGCTGTGTGCGTTTTCATGTCTCCGTCTCCGCATGTCTCTTCTTGTCCGTTTCTCTTTTCGTCCTTCTCTCTCTGCCTATGCGTGATGCCCAGTCTCTCTCCGTGAGAAATAGAGGACAAGACACCTGGCCGGTTTTTGTGAGAATTTTTGAAGAGGGAAGAAAGGGAATCGGCGAGAAAGAAAATAATCACAGTATCAATGCCCATTTGCCTGCCATTCTTTCTGCTCCTTCATTTAAATTCCATCTCCGTTTCTCTTTCTCTCTGTCTCTGTCTCTCTCTCTCTCTCTCTCGTGTGTGTGTGTGTGTGTTTCCTTCGATTTGGTGGGGTTTGAAGATTGGCGTCTGTTCTTGGGCTCTCTCGACTTTCTTGAAAGAAGCTAATCACATCGCAGGAGACCTGTCACCAACTCATTTCAAGAAAATGTGCCATCTGCATGCAAACACCACAACAGAACACTAACCCCACACCCTTTTCCCCTTCTCCTTCCCTACGCAGAAAGGAAGACCCAGCCGCTCCTTCCCCTGCTTCTGCCGTTGTCACGAGTCCCACCGAAGCTGTCCCTGCCTCCCCTTCCAAAGAAGAGCAGACCGATCCTCCCAAGGCCGCGGCAGCAACGGCCCCGGATGTGCAGTCGAAGAAACCCCCCCCTCCGCCTCCGCCCCCCGTCGCTGCTGCCTCTGGGAATGCAAAGGAGACGGAAAAGAAGGAGACGGACACGGCACCTCCTGCTCAAACAGAAGAGAAGGAGGATGAGAAAGCCCCTCCCTCTGGTCAGCAGGAGAAGGAGCCCAAGTCTGTCCAGGAGTTGACCTTTGAAGATATCGAGAAGGACTTTGAGGACATAGACGGAGCAGACTTCCTTGCAGACGTCAGTCAGTCAGTGAGTTAGTCAAAGTTTGAATCTCTTTTCTCTTGTCACTCCTTCGTGCATCAGGTCATATTGATGGATATGCAGAGAAAAGAAACAAGTAGACTAAGAGGTCCAGTCTGGGTGGAGAGGGAGTCACAGTACATGCTGCGAGGCAACAACCGCTGCGCCCACAAGAAACCTGGAAAGGAGGGCAGAAACGCAGAAGAAAAACCGTTTCCGGACACACGGGTGTTCTGGTCAACTTTCTAAGAAAGAAAGAACGAACGAACGAACGAAGGAAGGAAGGAAGGAAAGAAAGAAACAAAGAATTTACACAGGAAGGGGAGGAAACCAAGGGGACTGCGGTGGAGAAAGGGACCGGAGTACTCATCTTGTGTGTCATTTTGAAACAAGGAAGAAGAAAAACGAAGAAGCGTCCGTAAGTCTGTCATGCAGTCTCTGTAGAGAAGACGGAACAAAACAAGCGGCAAGGTTTCTCTGTGAGACAGGGAGTCAGGGGAACGTCAAAGAGAAGCAAAGGACACAATCCCGTTGCTTCTCTCTCTCTCTCTCTCTCTCTCTCTGTCTGTCTGTGTGTGTGTGTGTGTGTGTGTGTGTGTGTGTGTATGCAGGCCGATGGAGGCGCCGTAGGACCTGATGATTTGGACGACTTCGAGGACGACTGGTTCGGAGAGAAAACCTCTGATTCAACCACGCAGATGCTGTCATTGTTGAAATAAGAGGGGAGTGCTTGGCGCACGAGCTGGGCAAAGAATAGCCTTTGCCGCTTTTATGGCGATGATCATGAGTCATCCAATGCAGTTGTACTCTAGGCAAGGCTACATGGCATGCATGCATATAATGATTTAGGCAATAAATGAGTCAGAAGAACTCAGTATTTATACCGTCATAATGCTACTGATATAATTAAAACTTTATATGTAAAACTGTGTTAAACTCTGCATGTCTATGTATGGGTAGCTAGATGGTTAGCCAGAGTTTAAAATCCTAAGTTTTAGAGGCGGTTCACCGGGAACTTCATCCACGCTTTGACCAACTCAAATCAATCAAATCAAACCAATCAATCAATACTATCAGTTGAGATTGTTAGACATCGTAATACTTAACTATGGACCTGGGGGTTAGCCGGGGGACTAATTAACAGCAAAAAAAAAAAAATAGTGAAACTGCTGGAGACCCAATAGAGGGCAGTAATGGGGGACATCCAACGGTTTCTGCTATTTAAAACTCTGTACAATAAAAAAAAACAGATGAGACTAGCTTCAGCAAATTCAAAGAAAAACTACTATTTTGGAAGCAGATCGACATACGAAAAAAAAAGAATAGTTGCATTGCATGAGGAAAAGCAAGCCTTTCGACTATACTTTCGACTTTCATTCACGCGGTTTTTTCTGCGCGCGTCCAAATGTGAGTGCCGAGTGCATGCATTAATTCCCTTTTTGCGCACGAGTGCGTCATGCGCACCGACTGCGTGCACACCGATACAAGTTTCTTCATTTGAGTGCACATGAGACTGCATCATTCATGGGCCGGAAGGAACTCTGACAGCCAGTCAGCTTCCATCAATCCCATTCAATTGAGGGAACACTGCAAGGATGGACATATATCTCTCGGTCCTCTTGTGGAAGACAGCCGATGACTTTCCGCTGCGTTGGACGGGGTGCACAAGGTTCAAGAACGAAGGACGCGTCGTCGATTTGTACAGAAAGCTAATCCTCCAAAGTTTCACTTTCCTTCCCTACACTACAACAGATCCGTCCAGTGACCGCTCCACAGGGCACCATGCGGGCTCTGGTGGTTTCCTCTGTGGTGATGGTCTGCCTCTCGCAGACCCTCCTCGGGTACGACATCGGCATCATGTCTGGTCGGTTCGATAGGAGGTGCATGAATGGCCATGCATGCATTTGAAGAAACGTGTAAATGCATGCGTGGAGACCTTTTGAGCAGCGGGTCTTTTCGCGAGCCTTGTGGAAGCCCCTGAGGATGCCATCGGCAGGCAGACGAGTGTCTCGCTACAGAACCTGTCCCTCCTCGCTAGATGGCGTGCCTCCACCTCGATGATGTGCAAACAAACCAGTCGTCTCCATGCATGTGTCTGACCGTTTATCTACCTGCTGTCCTGTATAAAAACATCATCGGCTGCACAGACCTCACCATCCCACCCCTTATCCTACCCCCCAAGCCGCTTTTATTCAACCTCCTGCATTCACCTTTCTCTTCTCTGGTTCACCTCGCTGGCGCTCCCTCTCACTGCCTGCGTGCTTGGGTTTTCTTTCATGTGCATGCATGTGCAGGAGCGATGATTTTCGTGCGAAAGTATTTTGACTTGAGTGATCAGCAAACGGAGCTGGCGGTTGGTGTGACGAACCTGGTGGCGACTATCGGGGCCTTCTTGGCCGGGTCGTTCGCGGACTCTCTGGGAAGACGTTTGGTGATCTTCATCTCCAACGCTGCGTTTCTTTTGGGAGCCGCGTTCACGGCAGGGGCGTGGAACTTTGAGAGCTTCGTTGTGGGGAGAGTGGTGATGGGCCTCGGGGTGGGGGGGGGATTGACTATCCCTGCAGTGTAAGTCTGTGTCTGTCTGCAATTTCTGTACATGTGTCTGTTGTCTGTATGTATTTGCATGTCTCCAGCTTCCTGCCCGTCAGAAAAGAAAGCAAAAGAAGAAAAGATGGGTGTGTTTCCTTCTTTTGTTCTATGGTTATTTTCTTCCCAGAGGTCGACGTAAAAAAGAGAAGACACATCGTCTGTCTGCATGCAGTGTTTTTTTAATACTGCTGTTTTGTTCTCTTTTCGTTCAGCGCCGCTTCGGCTGTTTTTCGGCATCTCCATAGACATGTCTCGAGGATCTTACTATCTCTTCAGTCCCTCCACTTTCAATGCATCGGGATGTCTTCTTTTTCGTCTATTGTATCCCCATCTACCACAGATACGTGGCTGAGATCTCTCCCACGGAAAGCAGGGGCCTTCTCTCCTCTGCCACAGAAGTCTTCATCGCAGTGGGCGTGCTGCTCGGGTACATGGCGGCCTTCTTCCTGGAACCCCTTCCAGAGAGCTACAACTGGAGGGAGATGCTAGGCCTCGGGTGCTTCCCTCCGATCGTCGTGATGATCGGTCGGTCCGTTCGATTGGCCGTTAACCGTCGTGCAACCCAGAAGGAAGGAAGAGACTGGGCACAGTGCGTGCAGGCGCGGTGGGATTTTCATTTTCCGTTTTCCCACCTGGTCTTTCTCAATTCGAATAGACGATGCAGGAATGTCACTCATGAGCATTCTGATTCTTTCTGTCTCATCAACGCGGTCGATGGATTGGAAGATTGATCAATAAGTGGTGCGTGTGGTGCGTGTGTGGCTTCTATTCTGGAGACGTTTTTCTGTCATCCTCTGTGTCACTCACTTATTGGCAATTGTGGTCCTTCCTCGTTCGGATTCCCCCCAAACTATGCACACTTGATTTACGGTTTTGCGTCCCTGCTTCTTCTTTTTCTTGCAGGAATATTCTTCTTTCCGGAGTCGCCCCGGTGGCTGGTGATGCAGGGACGTCCCGAGGCTGCTCGAGAAGTTTTGCAACGAATTTGTGAGAGCGAAGAGGAGGTCTCGGCGGTCCGTTAATTGAGACTGGCTGTTTGTTTGTTTTCTTCAGTGGATTATCGATAGATGGATAGGAGTGCCGCTCTTCATTCATTTTTCTGCAAAGGACGGATATGCTCCCCCTGACCTCCCGGCCGCCAGTTGGAGCTAGACTTCTCGATCTGACCCGTGAGTGAAACATCATTCTCTTAATATTATCCATCTCAATGGGGATCGAGGAGGACCGAAGCGTTTCATTAATTCCTTTTTGACTACACACGATTGATTGTCCTTTCTGTTCTCCCTCATGTCACGCAGGTGCTGGAAATTTTGATGCTCACTGAGGGAGGGAAGGCGACTGCGGCAACAACAGAGGAAAACGAAAGACAGGGTTACGGATCCACTGACACCAGGGCGCTCCCCCTGTCTGAGGCGGAGGTAAAGCCTTCTATAGAAGAAGGGGGCGACAGCGGGAAAGTGACTGAAAGAGGGGAATATGCTTCTAGTCATAAAGAAGAAGGCAAAGGGAAGGAAAAAGGGTCACGACGTACCTCAGTGACGCCCTATCTGTCGGGCAACGCGAGGGCATTCATCAAGAGGAGGTCCCAATCTGATGCGGCCGTGGATGTGCCATTACTCCAAGAGGTGCGTGCGTCAGCACAACTTGCCCAAAAAGTGTGGGCCGGTTTCAACAGTTTTTCACCTAAAGGTCGCGTAAACAGTCTGATTCTTCCTATGACGGAATGTTCTCCTCTCGGTGTTCGATTGTTCGATGCAGCTGCACAAGGAGGCCAACTGCTTGGCGTGGTGTCACTATCTGCCTGGCCGAGGACATGGCTCAATGCCGCACGTATGAATAACTTCATGTGTCAAGGTGTACCTGAGGGAATGTGCTTCAACTCCCATATCCAAAGTGCGGGCTGCATGAATTCATTCATGTGTGAGTTCTCATGGGCGCGTATGCAGCACACAGAGGCTCCAGGTGACCGGAAGGGTTCTCAGTGGAGGGAGCTGCTGATGAACAAAGACCCCATGACCAGACGCAGAATTGCCGCAGGTCTGTGGGGCTTGGGGAAAAGAAAGGCAAGCCAAGAGTGCAGAAACAAAGACTTTTCCTCGTGTTTTGGTCTGGTGTGTGTGTGTGATGCAGTGGGGTTGCTGAATTGTCGAACGACGATCGAGTCGAAAGAAGGCGAGGGATCGGGGCACATGCACCGTCTCGATGGGTGGATGGAAGAACGCGTCGACCATGCATGAGGGAGGACGTTGAGTGGGTGGTGAGGATAGAAGAAAGCGTCAAAGAAACAAACAAACGAAGGAATGAACGAAGGAAGGAAGGAAGGCGGTATTGACGTTTTTTCCGGGCTGTTCACGTTCTTGTGATTCGTATTTGCTTGCAGCATTGATGGTGCCTGCGTTGAGTCAAAGCACAGGCATCGAGGCGGCCACAGCTTTCTCTGCTACCATTTTACAACAGGTCGGGCCCCTTTCTCGAAAAAGGAATTGATTGTCGTTGCCTTTGTGAACCTTGCACTCTGACGTTGCACCTTGCTGACAGGTAAGCTGCACACTAACGTTCCGGGTGTACGTGAGAATCAGGTCTCTTTTAACTTCTCTCCATGCAACCGCAAGCAATCGACCCTCTAGCAGGTCTGAACGACAATCTGTCTGCCGTCAAAGGTTTCAGTCGCAGTTAGAACGTGCGTGTTGCCACTTGCATACCTCTGCAAAGGGATGCTGCAGACAAAGGGCACAGATTATTTTTCAATCGCGTTTTTCCTCCCCATGTGGTGAATCTGCAGGCAGGATACACGTCGCATGCGGAGGCCTTTCGAGCCGCAATCTTCATGGGGGTATGCAAGGTCCTGGCGGTGGTTGTGGCTGCCTTCTACGTAGACTCTGTTGGAAGGTCGGCACGTACCCATAGGAGCAGTCTCTCTGGTTGAGGAAGTTCCGTTGGAAATCTCTTTTTTTTTTTCTCACAGAGCTCTGAAGTACGGTTGAACGTCTAATATAAAATTCACGGCAGGAGTCCAGCCGGCCCTTTTTCCTGCATGTCACCTGCCCTTTCCTTGCCGCCCACGGCTCCTGAGTGTTTGACTGAAAAAGATTTTCGAGAAAGCCGAAGAACACATAAGCGACTAGCTGAATGTCGATGGAATCGAGCAGACCCTTGAACGCAGGGGCATAAATGCTTCTACAGGTGCCTTTGCTCGGTCCTAAGTATGGTGATGTAATGCTCGCAATCGATGATGTTGTGCGTATTTGTTCACATTGTGGATGCTTATGGTGCGTTGCATTCACAAACGCTTTTCTCTTGCAGAGTCCCTTTGTTGGCCCTCAGTTTTGTCGTCATGTCTGGGGCTCTGTTCGCTTTTGCGGGCTTCACTGCCGGCGCGTATCCCCCCCTTTGCTTACTGGGAGCCTTCACAACGTTCATCATGGGGCATAGCATTGGAGCGGGACCTGTGGCCTTCATCATGCCGGCAGAGCTGCTGCCTCTCTCTGTGAGGGGACTGGGGAAGGGTCTGGCCATGTTCATGCAACGGCTGGTCTCAGCGTTGACTTCCATGACATACCTCTCAGCCACCGCTGCAATGGGCACACTCGGGATGAACGTGTTCTACGGGTCTCTAGGGGTGTTTTCTCTCGTGTACACGCTGCTTGCTGTACCGGAAACTGCAAAGAAATCTCTTGAGGCAATTGAAAGAGAAAAAGAGGATGTTGAAGGCATAGGAAATGTCAAAGGGATGTAGGAAGGCCGGGACAGAGTATCTGATTAGAAATTGTAGAATTCAGTGTCTTAATTGTAAGTTTACGGAACCTACGCCAGTACGCCTTTATGACTCTGACGCGCTCTCCTTCATTATATGTTTTATGCATATGGAAGTCAGAGGGTAGACCTGGGGTAGTACTATAAAGCACTGAGTATGAAGTGGTAGTTTATAGATTAATAGCGTGTTAACGTGTATTCTTGTATATTAATTGCTTAATGGTAGTGCATATTTAATCAAGAAAAGCTCTTTAATGAGCCTTTCAAAAGGGTCGCTGAAATTAATTTAAATATTTAAACTAGCATTCAAAAAGTATATTATATAGATCTAGATACAGATTGACTTATAGTAGTCATGCATGTATTTTACTGTAATACTCGTTTTACACGGTTTAAGTTACATCTACTAAGATCTTTGTATACTACTTATACGTTAACAAAAGTGAATAATCCATTTAAAACCAACAGTTACTATTGGATGTTTAGGATGATTACTCACTTAAACTTTAAGTTAACCTATTAATGCATGTTGGTAGTGTTACTTAATGTCTAGCAGTGTTGCTTTAAGTTATTTCTATGTATAGATTTCTACTTTCTGGGTCTTCAACACCCTAACACCCTAGCTATGAGTGTGCTTACTCTAGAGCTGTCTAGAACATTAAGATGAAGGAGATCAAATCGATCAAACATCTAGAAAGTCTGATTTACCGGGAAGGACGTCCAGCGTCGTCAAAGTTCTTCAATCGATCAATAAAGCGGGTTGAGAAAAGGAGACTGCTCTTAACCGCCAGAATGGAAATTCAATCAATCTGTCACGCATGAACAAACGTGTATCTCTTTCTGAGCTGCCCACAGAGGCAGTGTTTCATTTCTTGGGCCTCAGACTGAAAGTCAGGACCCCTCCTTCTCAATCACACTCTGCTCAGTCAGTCTGATCGATCTCCAGACTCAAATCTTTGTATGCATGCGCACTGTAATCGCAAGTCGAAAGCATGCATGCATGACGCACGCAGGAGGCCCGGGTCCACACCCCAGCCACTTCGCGCGTCCCGACCGTCACATTCACAGTCACCCCCTATGAATGCCCGATATGCAGAAAAAAGCATTCATGCAAAGAAAAACAAAACAAAACATCAATCAATCAATCAATCAAACCTTCAAAAATTTGGTCTGTCTGTCGGCTCTCTGGTATCCCGTCGAGACCCACTTTACAGTTGCCCCGAGATCAACCAAATTTTCCAACACGTACTCAAGCTCACCCTGCAATCTGGGCTCACTCTTGCACTGTCCACTCGCTAACTGATTGGTGAGAGGCTGAGAGTCAGTCACAACGAGAACTTTTGGAAGTTTCCCCCACAACTTTTTCATAAGATGAAAGACTCTAAATGAACATTTCACCCCTTCTCTCATTGCCAGCAACTCAGCAGAAGTAGTGGATCCAAGCTTGCGATCACACTTCTTACTGGACCAGACCACTGTATTGCCTTCACTCATCTGCTCTAAATCAACAACTTCCTCTTCTGCCAAAATTTGCATCTCCCAACCCAGACGGCCTTCCTTTAGATGCATCTGATAAGACGCATCCACCCAGATCACCAGAACAGGGACCCCCCCCACTTTCTTTAGTCTCAGAGGCTTTGCTTTCTCTTTCACATGCTATAGAGCTTTTTCCATTGCCAGAACAGAAGCAGGGGAAGGACGGGTGTTGCAGCGGGAAAGATGAGAGAACAGAAAAGAAAGATTGGGCTGTGTTTGCACAGCCCAACCCAACGCACCTGTGTTTTTCTGCTGCTTCTTCTGTAGGGACAGATCGCACCTGTGTTTTTCTGCTGCTCCTTCTGTAGGAACAGATCAACTTCTTTGTCGGAGGGAATCAGGAGATCTTTGTCAGTGATGGGCTTGCGAGCAGCCTCAGATACTGACTCTGCCATATTGAGAATGTAGACACTCTGATCTAAAAGCATCTCACCCGGCCGCATGCGTACAGACATTCCAACGTACATGTGCAATTCACCATTGTCCATTCTCTCTGGTTCGTCCATCATGAAAATCTCCCACATTGCAGACACATCCGAATCGACATTTGGGGAAAAAACAAACAGATCGTCAACGTGCATGACACAAAGACTAATCGGCTCTCCCTTCCTGTTTCTCTTGACAAGAATCGACTCAGCTACTTCTGTCCATCCAAGCTGACGAACCTTTCTCTTGAAGTAGTCAGTGTACTTCTTCGGGGCGTCTTTCAATTCATAGACTGCTTTCACAATCTTGATAAACACACCACACCGCAGGCCGGGATAAACTTCAACCGGCAGGTCATGCGGCAAACGAAGCCACACACCATCTTCTATTGGTGCCTGCAGGAAGGCAGTCAACACATCAACCTTCGCTGCCTCCCACCCCCGACTGAGGGCCCAAACAAAGGCCACTCTTGCAAGACCGGCATCTGCCGTCCCTGAGTATGTCTCGAGAATCTCTGCGTCTCGGGGGTCTTGGAACCCCCTGGCAACGAGTTTTGACTTAGCAATTCTCTTCCCCCCTTTCATCTTCCATGTCCGAACCCACCGGAGAGTGATTCCCTTCACCCCCGGTTGAGGACTCAAGGTTTGAGAAGACAAATCAAAAACAGAAGAAGCGCACCACCGGGTCAGCTCCTTCCTATCTGCCTCTTTGAAAAGACCTTCCTCTATCTCCTCTTCGGTTACAAGAATGTGCCCTTTTGCTTCGTTCTCACGCTGCAAGAGCTTTTGTGCTTTCTCTGCCTTTAAGACGGCACAGGCCATCTCAAAGTGCGCGTCAAGTGACTTGCTCACACGCTCTTCTGTCATCTGTCTCCTCCACCTTCGTCTCTCTCTCACAACTTGCCTCCACTGCTTCTTGGTCATCTGTGACCATTGGACAAACTCAGCTGCATTGGCTTCCTCTGCTACCTGCTCCATCACCCTATCTACCCCAAACAACTCATCAAGCACATCCTCAAGGGGTGCATCATCAAGGGAACTGTCGGGCTGTGCGGGTGGCTGAGGGTTGTCTTCGGGCGGATAATCATCTTCTGCCAATGTGTGCAGAATCTCATCGGGGAGACTCCTGTTCTCAGGAAGATCAAACCTCTCCACAATATCTTTCTGCGCAACTCTCTCAAAAGCAGCCGGACGGAAACTCCCATCCTCCCGCCACTCTAATCGGGAAATGCTCGCCCCTCTCATCTGCCGTTCTCCTTCCCTAATCAACTGTGCGGGAAAGAGAGCGCCGTTGGAGTCTCTGACAAGGAGACCCTTCAGCACTGCGGAGCAAACGCCTCTGGGCGGACTCTGCAAAGGAGGGAGATCAATGTCCTCCTCTGGCTCCACCCTGTCAGACCGCGCGTCATCCAGACCGAGAACACCATCGGTCCTATCATCTGACAAATCCCATCCTACAAAGAGGTCATTTCCCAAACTCGGACTCTCTTCTTCCCCCCTTCTGTCAATCCCCCTCCTGTCTGCATCAAAGTCTCTTGTCCCCACCCCCAACCACTCCTCAACAGCAATGTGGAAAGGGTGAACACGCAGGGCTTTCCATCGACCTGCTCTGCAAAGAAGGACTGAAACCGACCTCGGCCCCATCACCCCCCTGAAAAGAGCACGCTCACTCTTTTCGAAAGGAGCCGAGGGAGAACGAAACGACGGGTCTATAATGCGAACAACATCACCCACAGAAACAGAGGGAATGCCAGACGGCCGACCATAAATGCAAGCATTCGGAGACCGACCAATCGAAGAATACACCACCTCATTCAATGCATTCGCAACTCCTGGCAAAATAGCTGGCCACATGTAGAAAGGAATACGTGCCTGCAACAGAACCTTATTCATCAACGAAAAAAATGACAGGTTCACTCTCTCAACAAATGCCTGAACTTCCGGGGTCCCCAGAGGTCCGAAATCATTCCCGACCCCCAGTTCTGAACAGACACGAAGATATTCTTCATCTCCAGAAAACTCCCCCCCGTTGTCGCTTCGAACAATCAACGGCTTCCCAAACCCTGCAACCTCCCAACGCCGGGTCCAGGAAAGCAGATGCCTCTGAGCATGGTCCTTCTTGCGAAGGGCCATGAGAGACACACGCCAAAAAGCCTGATCAACAATGACAGACACATAGCGAAAACCCCCAAAGGCCTTCCTTTTCATGTTTTTCAAATCATGGAAGATGATGCAATTGAATTTGATCTTTCGCTTCTTCTTCCCTCCTTGTTCTCTCGAGCCTGCCGACTTCTCCGAAGAGTCATCGGACTCTCTCTCACTGGCACCCCCCACTGCAGACGACGCCTTTCCTTCCTTCTTTTCCTTTCTTTTCCCTCGCTTTTTCGCCTTCCACCCTCTTCTTTTCAATCTATGGCGTCTGAAATTCACCTTCCGACACGCCTTGCACTCCTTTCTCACATCTCTACACTCTTGAAGCGAAAAAAAAAGACCGACTCCCTTCTTTTTGAGAGTCGCAAAGAGTCTCTCTCCTGTCGCATGTGCAAGACGGGAATGCAAAACGTACAGAAGATGCTTTTTTTTCTCAGGCGTGACAGTATTCTCATCTTTCGCCTCCCCCGCAAAAGCAGAAACAAAAGAAGAAAAAACAGACTCTACTGACTCACCACTATGATGCCCCATCTTCTTCTCGTAGGCAGCAGCAATTTCCTTCTCATCAGTGTAGAGAGGGAGAGTAGGAACGGGCCCACTCATATCAAGGACAGCCAGAAACTCGTGGCCGTCCACATCTCTGAGCTTCACCCAACTCGGCTTTCCGCTCTCACTCCTCAATATCAAATCTCTTTTGCCGCACGCAAGCAACGCGCAGCTGACAGAAGGATCAATCGCTGCCTTGTCTGGAACCAGTCTTACTCTCTTCTGCCTATCTCTCACAGGGAGATGGAGAGTGTGGACAATCTCGGTGACTAAAGGCGCAACATCAGAAGCAATACGAAAATTGACTCTTCTCTTCTCTTTGCCAACGGAAAACTTTTCAAAAGAAGGAGGACTGAGAGAAAAAGAACAACCAGAGTCTGCAATAATGGAGTCATACTCCTTACCTTCTGCAGCCCCTATGAACGTCTCCATCGGAGTTGCCACTTTTGACTCCTCCTCTCCATCAATCCACTCATCCTCAAACCTCTTCGCGTTGTGGAGGGTGGCTCGAATGAACCCCCCGCCCCGCCTTACAGCCTTTTCAGAAGATGCCCTGCTGCTTGGGGAGAGGCTGCGATGCCTCCCAGGGGCAGGGCGCCTCAGAAAAAATCCTGCAGGGGCTGAGAACAGTCAGAGCAATCGTCCGACCCACCCCCCTCACTCGATCCATCTCTCCTCATGTCGAAGGTCGTGCCCGACCTCATCGCGATCGCTGCTGCTCCGTGCACCTGCCTGCCCCCTTTGTTCTTCTTCGGGCAAACGCGGGCCCAGTGACCCTTCTGACCACAGCCCTCGACGTTGCAGGTGGCATTGGCTGCAGGGCAGCCAAGCTCAGGCTTCTTGTGGAAAGTGAAGCCACACCCCTTGCAGGGCTTGCTATCAGACGGGGACTGACCACTGCCAGAGGCTGCTGCTGCTGCTGCGGCCTCTTTGCCAGAAGAGGACGAGGGAGTCACCTCCCTCTTGTTCTTCCCCTTCTTGTTGTGGCCTTTCCCCTTCCCCTTGCCTGCAGATCTGCCCTCGGCGGCAGCCCCAAACTCCTGGTGAGTCTGGGGTCTCGGGTTTCTGGACTCTTTGGACACACCTCCTGAACCAGCCTTCTTCGACCACATAATCTCGGCCTTTCTGACGAGGTACGGCCTAATCTGATCATACGTCAGATCATCCTGATAGGTTTGGTGTTCAATCGAGGCCTTCTCGACAGAATCGTTCCACTCCCCGGGGAGACAGGACCTCTCAAATGCCCGTCTCTTCGTACTCTCGTCAGGGGTGTAACCTCTCCCCCCAGCCAAATCCAACTCCTCCTGCTCCTTGTTCAAAGCTGTGAATAAATCCTCTCCCCTTTCTCTCTTCATCGCCAGATACTTCTCCTCTGCCTTCCTCTTCTCCGACTCTTTCGGGTTGAGGATAGTGAGGGAGATCGCATAGAGGAGAGCCTTCTCCTCCTTGGTCTTCTTCAGGGTGTGGACTGCCCTTCTGAGGGCAGGGTGGTGGACAAAGCCGCGCAAGAGAGCAAGCCTGTACAACCACTTCCGGTCTGTCTCATCCGGCACAAACTTTGGACGGAGAACAAAACCAGCGTTCTCGAAGAACGTCTCCTTCTACTCCTCGAAATCGAGCTTCCAGTCATCCTTGTGTTTCGGGTCCTTGCTCGCTGCAGGGAGATAATTCACCCAATTCAGATCAGGAAGCTTAAGACCAACTGATGCCACCCCTGAAGCTTGGTTGGCACCAGCAGCAGCGTTAACGGGAGCAGGAGGATCTCCGGGCATCTCAGACAGCACAGAGTAAGAGCGAGCAAAAAATCAAAACAGATCGAAACGGATCGAAACAAGCCTGCGCCTGGAAAAGCACCAAATTATGAGTGTGCTTACTCTAGAGCTGTCTAGAACATTGAGATGAAGGAGATGAAATCGATCGAACATCTAGAAAGTCTGACTTACTGGGAAGGACGTCCAGCGTCGTCAAAGTTCTTCAATCGATCAATAAAGCGGGTTGAGAAAAGGAGACTGCTCTTAACCGCCAGAATAGAAATTCAATCAATCTGTCACGCATAAACAAACGTGTATCTCTTTCTGAGCTGCCCACAGAGGCAGTGTTTCATTCCTTGGGCCTCAGACTGAAAGTCAGGACCCCTCCTTCTCAATCACACTCTGCTCAGTCAGTCTGATTGATCTCCAGACTCAAATCTTTGTATGCATGCGCACTGTAATCGCGAGTCGAAAGCATGCATGCATGACGCACGCAGGAGGTCCGGGTCCACACCCCGGCCACCTTGCGCGTCCCGACTGTCACATTCACACTAGCTAGCTGGCACTGATCTAAACATCGATTTCTGCATGATTTATCGACTTCTAGAATCTGCATAGATCAAAGCGGTGCATGGTAGAACCCTAATTAGCTTTATATGTTTTAAAAACTTAATTATGACACCTTAACATATAGCGGGAAGGCCTAGCAGGCCCTAACCAGGCAACCAATTAGAATCAATCAATCTGATGCTTCCTTTCTAGGTTGAGCAAATCCCAAACGGTGTAAGCCGACCTCCGGCAGTGGACCGCGGGCAAAACCCGGAACATCAATGCTATGCTATGCTAATCAATTATTCTAATTAAAATACTAGGTAGTAGGTATATAAAATATAATTTAAAATTAGAATATCTAATTTAGAATCCAATGTTCAAGCCAATGTTTCCATTTGAAATCACATACAGTGACATACTAATCATCAAAGTGTTATCAAACCATACATCGGTTCAAAAGTTTTTATTAATGCAAAATATTATTATCACAATCATCTAAATTATCATACACCATCGCCATCGGCTTATAAATAGGCGTCTAGCGTTCGGCGGCAACGCACGAGGCAGTTTGGTTCTTTACAACGGCCTGAGCAGTTCACTTTGATTTATACTTAATTCAAACCAGGATGCTTCTTTTCAAACTCTTCTATTTCCGGAGCAGCATGGCATTGCTTACGCATGCATGAATGATGTTGACTGGGATGCTGATTCATGAGACGTAGTATGCCGCGAATCAACGCTCATTCTAGCGCTCATTACCACTCTGTTGGCCAAACACCCCGGCCATCACCTTTAAATAGTCAGAAATCACCTACTTTTTTTCTAACAGCTTTTTCAACTTCCCTTAGGACCCTTACCACCACCCCCTTCTCCTTATAGCTAGCCTTGCAGCCTCCAGCCTTTCCCCCCCTCCAGTTTCTGTAAGCAATCAATTTGCGAATCATAGGGTCTAGCGCACGGTACTTCAGACACTCAATCTCTGGGTCATCTCAAATCATAATCCTCCCGTCTGTGGTATGACTCTGTGCGTCTCCATGTGCCCTGCTTGCTCAACCATAGCCTCAATGCTCTCTCTCTCTCTCTCTCTCTTTCTCTCTCTCTGTGTGTGTGTGTGTGTGTGTGTCTGTGTGTGTGTGTATGTGTGTGTGTGTGTGTGTGTGTGTGTGTGTGTGTGTTTGCGTATGTCTGTGGGCCGGGACAAACAAATTTGAGGTCAGACTTTATGTCAGGCTGGGTGCACAGATCTGCTTTCATCTTGCTTTTAGAGGGTAACCAGACTAAGCGTGTATGCTCCTTTCAAATTATCTCGATGAGATAAGTCACGGTACCTCGCATCAGATTTATTAGTTTGCCAAAGTGGGGGTCTGGAAGCTCTCTGGTATAGCTAGGGAGTTAGTAAGCCTCCACTACGGTTTTCCAACGCATCATCTATATCTTCTCTGCTACTGGGTAGCCATTAGTTTGAGTGATCACTTGCCACCAAGCAGGGGACCTAACCACTGTTTGAATCTGAGGAAGCAGAAACTGGCAGTCAAAGCTAGATAGGAATAAGGGAGCAGGGGGGTCCGGCGGGTACGATACAGGCTAGTAGATAGTGTATGATAGATTAGTGTGCTAAAAGGAAGATAGTTGAGTTGACTTCAGTGAGGCTATGAGTAAGGAGCTGGGTAAGATAGGAGACAGACCAGAGGCTAGGGCCTGGCACTTATATTGGGTTACAGGTTTTAACACCCCCTATACATAAGGGTATACCCCCCTGTAATGTTACCCTTACTTCAAAAGTGGTCCCAATCGATCAATTTCGTCAGGTTATGTCTAAAAATATTGAAAACGTCTTCTGTTGATTGAGCTTACATGAGAAACTGACGAAAAACGATGTGTTCCTTTCACTTTATACTTTATTAGCCAAACCCCTTATAACCTTGTAACCTGTAACCTAAAATGACCCTCTTCAAAAGTGATGTAACCTTCGTCTACATGCATTTTAAAGTGTTTTTGAAGTGATTTAAAGAGTTTTTGAAAGTTGACTTTTTGGTTGGTTACGGACCTCAAGACCGCCTGTAACCTTGTAATCTGTAACCTTGTAAGGGGACATATATAATAAGAGGTGTAACCTCATGTAACCATATAAACTATACAGTAAAAGTGATTGATTTCGAAGTAACTCAACATGCTGGACCTCCAGCTTGTGTGAAAAGCTCGTCCAAATGTTTTTTGGTTTATTTTTTATGTTATTTTTGCACTTGTAACCCTATATAAGCCCAAGAGTGCCCCCCCCTAGACCAGAGGCTAAAGGGCTAAATTTAAGATTTTAGTGTAGAAGGAAGAAGGGATGTGTCAGAAAGGGATACTTCAGAGAGACCAGCTAGAAAGGGGGGTAGAGAGGCTAGATACGCAGATTTTTTGCTCACTGCCGTGACTCGTTATGTTGCGTGCTGCAGCCCTGGGGTGTAAGATGCCAGTGCCAGGAAGAAGAAAAAGAAAAAGGAAATTTTTTCCGCTGCTGCTGGCAGAAGGCACGGACATCGCGCTGCTGCAGGAAACAAAAGAGTTCCTGACTGCTTTACTGTAAGGGTCGGTCGGTCCCTTTCCTCTCGCACCCCAGCTTCATGCATGCGTGTTTCTCCTCTTTCCTGTTTCTCTGATCGTAGTATATTTGTTTCATGATTCTCTCTCGTGTCCAGACCTTTCACGCACCCTGCACCCTTTTGTCCAGGCTGCAGCTGCTGCAGCTTAAATCTCCCCCCCTAAATCCACACCCAGCAATACCATCAGAAAGAAGGTCCATCCTCATCAGCAGGCCGTCCAGGTCACTTTCTTGGAGTCTGGAAAGACGGAGGTTCTTTATTCCATGCGCAAGGCGGCGGCAGGAGATGCAGTCGGAGTCAACGCCTCCACTGTTTCGCGTGCCCTTCAGTGCAAAGCAGGGCCGGGGGAGTGTTCAAACATGACCAAGGGGATGCAATTTGATTTTGCTGATGCGAAGGGTGGGTAGTCTAAGATAGATAACAGTCTGGATGTGGAAGAAAGGCGAGATGTCAGTGAGGAGGGAACAGAGGGAGTAAAGGGGCGGGGGGGTAGGGGCTCTATGGAGAAGGATGCCTGTCCGATGCCGGAATCCGATCCGCAGCGTTTCGTCGTTGGTCGTTGCGGGAGTAAGAGGTGAAAGTCCGAGGCCGAGTATGATGAGCTGATCGAAGAAGCAGTGGGCTTTGGTTCAAAGAAGTGGAATGGGAGCGCCAGACGGCCAACAAAGCGAAAAGAAACAACAGCGGTATCCCCGAGGCCAAAACGTGAGAGGCAACAGAAGTTCAACCCTCCTCCCGCTGCTGCAGCTGTAGGAGGAGGGAAGGGAGGCCAGGGTCCAAAAAAACACTCTCAGAGCACTCAAGATGCATAGCTTGCACTCCAAGCAGAATTGCAGGCAGGAGATATGCTTGCCTCTGAATTTTTAATGGAAGAGGTCTGTCATCAGCCATACAGCTTGTTTTGTTTCTTTCCAATGACAATCTGCAGAGACTCCATGGATGAAGCATTCTTGTTCGGCCTCTCGAATTAATGACTTCTCTTTTCTTTTTGCACAGTGTGTTATCATAGCAAAATCTTGTACAAGACGTCAGGAACACTGTACTTAGAAAATCTGGGTGATTGCTTTTAGATTCATATTTTTTTTTGGCGCTTGTAATATTCCTCCTAATCAACCTATGCAGGGCTCTTTGTTCTCTTCTTTCGATCAGATACTTTTTTTCAACGCACCCACCAAGGCTTAGCGTGTAGTTATGGCAGGGTCACATAATCACATGCATGCAGCCTGAGTAGAATGATTAGTCACGCATTCCATTACTTTTGTACAGATGGACGACGTGCGATAGAGGGAGGAAGATGAAGACATGCAGGAGAGTGAGCATATCATTTCAAATAATAAAAAGACTACAGGCAGCTCAGGCTTTGCCCAGGCAGCTTTTAGAACAGCGTCTGAGCGCGCCGTCAGTAAGAGATCCTTCATAACAGAACCATGTATGAAGAGACCTTTCGTACCAATGTGTATGCTCCCATGGCCATAAAGTTTAATGCAGAGGACCGGTTAACCTCAGCACTTCCCCGAATTCAAAAGCTTACGGAATCGGCCCATCTTGGCCCAAGAGGGGAAATTTAATAGACTCAAATTCACATACTATACATTTTTTGAGTAAAGCTTAAAAAATAAGCTTTTGTTATGTTTTGCTGCATATAAGGCATAAAATATTACATTTTTTTGAGTATCTTAAATTAACTTGAATTTAAAACTTTCGCGGCTTCCCAGATCGGTCGTTAAAAAATTGGTATAGTCTAGATTTAAGATACAGTTTAAATAATTTTTTAACCTCAAAACGTACATTTTAAAAAATGAATTTCTAAAGTTCAGAATCTAAACTTAATTATACAAGCCTAGATATGAGTTATTTAGTAATTATAATAACTTGAATACTAACGAAAATTCTAGGCTGAACGACAATTAAGTAAATAAATATATACATTTATAAATTTATGAAAATAAAGAAAAAAACAAAGAATTTAGCAACAGTTATTAGTCCTTGGGCCCGGGGTAATTGCTAGGGTATAGCCCTACTGTTTAGGATGATAGTAATGAGTGAATTAGAATGGCAGTGCTCAGTCATTCATATAGAACATTAACCGTAACATGTGCGCTCAGGGTACATTTTATAACTAGTGTTGATGTACGTACAGTGTGCGTACATTCAATCAACTTTTTCGTGCCAAACTATAATAACCTGAGGGTCAATCAGTTTCAGTCAGTAGACGTGCTTCCTATCGTCCCACAGGGAAGCAGGCAAATCGGCGACCCGACCCCCCCCACCGTAACCCCCCACTCTTTCTCTGTTGATGTCTCTGTATATCTGGCCGGCCCCACCTCTCTCATCATCATATCGCCCGCCCGTCCCCGGTATCTCCGCATCCCCCCACCTCCCCCCGCCCCCCCCTGGAGAACCGTCAGAAGGCCACAAGGGCCGTCTCTCCCACTCACGCGTCTCCTGCTGTCGGGGAGACCCAAACGACGCATCCCCCCCTCCCCCGCTGCGTCGTCTTAGGTTCCGCGCATCTACATTCCCCCCCAACTCCATCGCTTCCCCTTCCCCTGGCACCCGATGCTGCATGTCTGCAGGCAGCCCCGAGTTGTTCAGGGAATCTGCCAATACCTGACTCATGCCCGGACGCAACTGGAGGGTCTGAGTCGTTATAGAGGGAGCTGCAGTGGCGGGTGCAGCAGAGCCGACAGGCGAGTCCTCCACCTTTTTGTTTCCTGACTGTTTCTCTGCCTCTTTTTCCTTCTCTGCTGCTTGCACTGAGAGGAGGTGGACCTCGACCTCCTGGGCTGTTCTTTTGTTGAAGGCATTCACCGAGGCAGGCTGCTCTCCTTGAATGAGTTTGTCCCTGAAATATTCGGTCGTCTTTTTTGTGACCTGCAGAGACCAACCAACGATATTCACACGAAGAGAGCACCGACCGACCTATGAACACATGCACTGGCAACACTTTTTTTGCATGCCTTCAGTTTTTGGCTTGCGTCTTTTTTCTTTTGATCTTCAGATCGTGCCAGAAACCTCCTATCCGGAGCAAAACTAAAACTGCCAACTTGACGGCGTGCCTCTCTGAGTCAGGCTTCACGAAGCTTAACGAAAACAAACGAGAGAGAGAGAGAGAGAGAGAGAGAGAGAGAGAGAGAGAAACCTGCCATTGCATGCATATGGCTGCTGCATTGCCTGACTAACTGACTGACAGACTGACCTTTTGGTATGTGAATTTGGGAAAATCCGATTCCTCCTCTCCCAGTGGATTGCTGAGGATGTTGTACATCATCAAAAGTCTCTCCATGGTGAAGTAATTCATGGAGCACGTCAGAATGCCTGTGAAGATCCTGGCGTATGCGCGTGTGTGGTAGGAGTGGCCCATGTACCCCGCGCAGACGCACATCAGTTGGATGTAGAAAACCCGCACGGTGATGACCACCAGCCACTGGTAACTGTAGGGAATGGGCGTTTGCACGTAAGTGAAAACTTCAGAGCATTGCGTGCGGATGAAATTGACATCCCCCTGCAAGGTCTGCATGTTCTCTATCGTGTTCCGCATAAGTCCCTTCTCTGCGGCATGGTTCAGCAGCACGTCTATCCACCCGTATGTGACTGTGGGTCTGTGTCTAGGCACGTGATCGAGCCAGATGTCCAATTCTTCGGGTGTGATCAGGTTCTCCTTCAGGAGATCGTCGTAGTCCTTTCTTTCGGGGGGAGGGATCTGCGCAGATCTGCAGAGAGACGAACACAAGGCAATGATAATATGAGAAAAGCTGATCTCGGCCAAACTTAGGGGGGGTACCGTCGAGGCAAATCCCCTGACAAAAGTACATACAAAAAGAAACACACAAAATAAAACCAATACAGAGGCCCAGGAGTACGTATACCAACAAAGGGGTACCGTCGAGGCAAATCCTCTGACAAAAGGAATGGGTGGAGAGAGAAGGACATGCGGCAGAGCCATTCAAACCTCCTGAATGTGAAAGGTCTTCGCCCTTTTTTCTTTGTTTGTCTTAAAACAGACCAAAAGAGGGAAACGGGGCCTGCTTTTTTGAGTCATAGCCGAGGAGAATTCGGGGGGGCGAACACAGTCGGCAGAGAGTCGAGGAATAGAGTGAGCCATTCTTTTCTTCTACCTTTCAGCTGTGCGCCGGCATGTAGCTGAGCTTCATGTGTCGAAATTGCAAGGAGCTGTATACAAATAGGGGGAAAAAGAAGGTACAATTACTTTTGCCACATGGATACATGAAACCTGAAAAAGCATGCGATCTTTTGCTTGCAGTTCTCGATATGGCTGTCTCTGGAGCACTCAAATGGGTTGCTGACCTGTAAATGGCGATGTGTGCAATGTTCAGAAGTCGGCAGAGAGTATGCCTCAACATGCGCGACTCTGCATCATGTCCCGGAACAGCAGCGCAAAAGTGGATCACTGCGGCCCCCGACCTCCCAAAGCAGAGACCGAGGTGCTCCCTCACCTGCCACCATCTGGTCAGACAAATTGACACAAAGAACGCCAAAATCAGCGCTGTGGGTTGAAACAGTGTCATGGCGCTCAACGTGCTCGGTAGAGGAATGCAGCCGTCAAAGAAATCTGCCTCCTCGTGGCACTGCACAAACGAGATGCCGACGGTAAAGCCCACCACTAGGGAGAGGCCAAGAGTCATGTGCCAGACAGGACCACTTCCCTGAGAGAAAACCCAACCAAAGGAAATGAGCGTTTGGATGTCATACAATTTGATGATCTGAATGTCGGGAGAAGGGGAATCGTCAAAGACGACCCCCGGAGGCGTGACACAGGGGATCATGATGCGATCAGCTGGTGAGAGAAAAAATCAGTTGAGCAGACGATCGAAGCTTTTCTGTGCTCTGGCGTATGCCAAGTGACTCCCAAGTCTGCGACGATTATTGATGTTTCATGTTCAAAACAAATTTCGCCTTCATGTGATGCTCACGTACTTCCGGATCAGACTTCCGAATTCTTTACAGTTTTTGCTCAGAAGAAAAAGTGGCGAGTGTTGAACTTCCGGAAAAAGATCTTTGGAACCTGCACAGACCCGACTAAGTTGGCTGCACTCCCTGTCTGCTCATGCGGCCCTCACAGAACGAAACAGATTTACTGCAACACAAACATGCATGCATGCAGTTACTGCGTCTCAAAATTTCTCTTTCGCGCGTCTTCGCGCGCGCCATGCAGGACATGCATGGAAGTTGCATGGATTTGTCACAGAGACAAGGAGACGTCTTATGGAGCTCAGATGGAGCTCAGATGGAGCTCAGAGCTCTAAATCAGACCCTCTCTGACAGTCAGATCGACAATGATTCGACATTGCTGTGACAGTGACGCTCGGTGTGCCGAAAGGGTAAATATATAGCTGGTAGCAACTTCTGTTGTCCACCTTCTGATCAGTTTGCATCTGGCAGCGTCATGGTCTCGTGTCTGCATTCCGCCTGCGTGGCGACCTAACTAGTTTCTAGAATCAGTGTGCAACATCTGTCTGTCTGCCTGGCCTGCACGTGACTCCTTCGGCCACTCATCGACGGTCCCCTCTGGTGTGTCTCTGATGGCCGGGGGTTCGAGCAGGATGATGTCCCTTCGGACCGGAATCCTTGTGTTGTTGTGCGGCACTTTGTGCAGTGCTTATGAGACTCGTCTTCAGGATATTGTTCTGTCTGCTGGGTCCCTGTCTCCGCCTTTCGAGCCGAACATCACCAGCTACTCAGTTGTCTTGCCTGAAGCTCCCAGGGAGGTGACTTGTGTGGTCTCTGTATTCAGGGAACTCTATGCGCATGACCGTCTACCCACAATAGAGATGGGAGGGAGACGCTACGCGGCCTCCAGCATCGTTGTTGGGCACCTTCTTCTCGACCCCGACGGCACAAAGACGGCGTCAATCGAGGTGAAGAACCCATCAGACGTGAGGGAGAACCGCACGTACACCATCTCGTTTACATCTGAGCAGGTGAATCTCTGCAGTCTGCACTCACTCGGCATCAAGGACAGCAGAGGTGCGAGCTTGAGCCATAAGCTCTTTCCCCGTCTGTCTGAAGACAAAGACGCATACTACTTCTCCATACCGCCTTCTGTCAAATTCGGTCAGTCGTGAGATGACACAATCGCTTTGATGCAGTATAGCGTGGTGTCTCTCTCTCTCTTTCTCTCTCGGGGTTCGTGTCCCAACAAACTCTCCGCGTGCTTCCTTCAAAGGCGTCTCTCGTCCTTCTTAGGGATTCTGACGTCTCCAGTCTCCTTCTTTTCCCTTTTATCATTTTGACCCGTGCTTCCTCCAGCAAACCTTCGATGCCCCTATATACTCCTGTCGCATACAAGATGCCTCTTTAGAGACAAAAAGACGTTCTATACTGACACCAGTGCTCTGGCTGTCTGCGCTTCGCGAGAGTCATTTTGGGTGCGATTCCACTTCCACAGTTATTGTAACAAAGGAGGACGCAGACGTTGAATTGAGAATGTCCATTCACGCGAAACCCCCCCCCTTTCTTTTTTGGCAGTGACGTACACCCCCAAGTGCTTCTCTGGTGCGACGGTGAAAATCAACCACGAGAGCGGTCTCGGCAAAATCGGGCCGGGGGGCGGCTTCAAACAGGAGCAGTCCGCCAACTTCTACACAACCACCGCAGTCAGTCAACAACTACATTGAAATGCGCCCTCTTGCTTCTCTCCCAGTACACTCGCCTGTCTTTTTCCTGTTTGAACAGAACAAAAGCATTCGAGAAGAATGGAAAGAAAGGACACCTCACTAACTCAAAAACTCGCTGGGCTGATCCCCTATCAGGCTGCATGACCTCTGAAGGTCGCTGCATGAATCTCCAACGATCGGTTTCACCAAAAAGGAAGCGGGAGGGAAGGGGGGGAGAGAGGGAGAGAAGACAAGAGACTTGTTGAGACGTGGGCCTCCTGTGCTTTCTGTCTTTTCTTTCTTTCTTTCTTTCTTTCTTTTCTTTCTTTCTTTCTTTCTTTCTTTCTTTTCTTTCTTTCTTTTCTTTCTTTGTTTCTTTTCTTTCTTTCTTTCTTTCTTTTCTTTCTTTCTTTTCTTTCTTTGTTTCTTTCTTTCTTTCTTTCTTTCTTTCTTTCTTTTTTTCTTTCTTTCTTTCTTTCTGTACATGTATTTGTCTCTGCAACTTTTGCATGCAGTTTTCGTGTGTGAGGGAAGACCGACAGAAGACAATCTTCGTCTCTTTTGCAACCTACAGAAAGAAGGTCAGGCAACAATCGGGGTGGCCCTCATTATGAAGGGATGGTCTTCTTTTATGTCCCCATCCTCTCCTTCTCTACTAAGGGGCTCTGCCACTCTTTTTCTCTTCTTCTCACACACACCCGCTCTTTGATTGAGTATTTCCCTACAGCGAGTGTTCTCTCATTTTTACTTATCAGGGCACTCCCGATTCTTTGCCCTCTTCTTTCTCAACTGCTTGTGGAGTCCGACTCCGCGCAAATCGCACAAAAGCTATTGAAGAAGAAAAATGCGGTTCTGTTCTCTTCTTGTGCAGATCTCTCCCCCCTCGTTGGTTCTTCCGAGTACAGGAAGGGAATGCACTCTGGTCAGTACAGAAAAGAGAAGAGATAGCTTCTCTCTTTCTCGCTCTCTCTCTCTCTCTGTCTCTCTCTGTGTGTGTGTGTGTGAGAGAGAGAGAGAGAGAAAGAGAACTGAATGTGTCGGTTGTCTATTTCTGATTCGCTTGAAAGAAGGTGTCCTCGAGAAATGTTTTTTTTTTTTTCGTTTCCTCTGTTTTTTTTTTCTTTCAATGGGCTGTCCTTTTGCCTTTTCTTGTCTCTCCCCTGCAGGGCTGTGATTCCCCCCCCCTGTCTTGTTCATTTGTCTGTCTGTCCATTTTTTCCTTTTCTTCATTCCCGTTTCAAATCGATGGTCTTTCCCTTGCTCCTGATTCTTCGTTCGTTCTGCAGCGCAACAACTCGACCCTTTTTGAGTGTCCAATCGAGACCGGGGAGAGAGATCTGGAACTCTCTGCCTTCTCGGACAGTCGCACCAGGGTCACACTCTTCAACGAGAGGGTCTGTCTGCCTGTCTGTTTGTCTGTCTGTCTGTCTGTCTGTCTGTCTGTCTGTCGAGTGACTGGAGTTTCCCGAAGGAGATTTCATTATCTGAATGTCCATTGAGCCCTCGTGCGTCCCTTTTTTTTGTCTCCGCCTACGCTGCCATTCCTCCCAACCCATCGCTCGTACCCCCCTCTCTCTATCAGCAGAATATCAAGGAAAACAACTGTTCGCAACAAAACTTCCTCCTGCTCTTCCTGTGTGTGCAAATACTTCAGGTTGCTTGTCTCTTTTCTATCAACCCTCCTGTCGATTCGATGAGAAAACTTCTTATTTATTTCTTTTGCGATTCTTCGCCCTGCTGGACTCGAGGGAGGACTTTTGTACCTCTTTCCTGCATGTGTTGTTTTCTTTTCACTCTTCGTTGTTGTCAAACTTCCTTCCTGACTTGCCCCCTCCCTCCGTGCATGCAGGTGTCTGTGCGTCTGTCGAACAACGGAGGCCCAGAGCGCATCCCCCTCTCCCTCCACACAGGGCCTTTTCAGCTCCGCATCGACACAGGACCCTTCACCTTCCTCGTCTTCAACACCAACATAGGCGAGCCGCCACCAGAAGAGATGGCCTCGGACAGTCCTCTCCCCCCGCTGCCCCTGTCGTCTCTGATGAGGCGACATGGGGGGCCGTCTCCTTTGTCTCCAGTGGGGGGAAGTGGAGACTCGACTGGGGGAAGTCTCCTCGGTGCACAAATGCCTTTCGGGTCCGGCACAAAAATGGAGAGTGCCGCAGTGACTCTTTTCGGTGTCGTTTCTGGGCTCTTCTTTCTTCCCAAAATTGCATTCGGCTTTGGGTCAGGGTGGGCAGCCGGGGGGCTTCTACAAATTCCCTCGACCGCCCTCTGGACAGTCCAGGGAGGGGCAGCCATACAGGTGAGTGAGTGAGTAAAGAAAGATGCACGCACGTGTTGGGAAGTGTTCTCTGAATCCGTTTGTGTTGTTCTAGTTTATTTTCTAGACGAACCACATTCCGAAGGTCCCGGCATTTTCAGGATGAGGCAGCCATCACATTCGGTTGAGCACACGCAGGCAGACAGACTCGGGTGGCTACTTCGCTGCATGCATTTGTTTTTTGTTTCTTTCGTGTCCTTTTCTTCCTCTCCACAAATTTGCGTGCGCGTTTCCAATGGGCCCCGCGGACGCTTGTGCGTGTGTGGGGAAGGGGAGGGGGTGCTTTTGAAAAGCTGTTCGTGACCCTTCACGACTTTTTTGCATGGTTCCATCTGTGTCTCTCTGTGTGACTGCAGAAGTCTCTCCGTGGCTCCTCTGGAGACGGCACCTCCTCTGCCTTCTTCTTCTCCCTTTTGGACAGCACCCTCCTTCTGTGGACCCCTTTTTGGATGGATGGGGGGCATGGAAGGGGAAGTGGAGGGGGGGGGAGGAGACTTTTGCATGGGGGGGCAGGGGGGGGAGAGTGGTTGCGTGCAGAGAGGGAGAGGGCGACAGGAGCTCTGATGCTCTGTGGGGCCTTTCTTCTCCTGTGAGTGGCTCGTGTCTTTTCTGGGTTTGGTCTTTGTGTAAGGGGATTTATTTGCTGGCTGCTCTTTGTACTGCCGTGTCGGGTCTTTCGTGTCTGAGTGACATGGATCGTTCTTTACGCATCTGTATTCTTCTTGTGCCAATTTGATCCAACTTTTTCTCTCCGTACCTGTATTTGTCAAAAAAGGCAGGGACGCAGACGGGAGGCAGGGGACTTTCTTTCATCTCTTTCATCGAGTAGACGAATGGGGAGAGAGAGAAGAATGCGCCGAAAGAGAGAAAGCGAGGTAGGCAGACCTCTGCGGTCTTGTCTGCCTCCCCAACCGGGGAATCTGTCTTTCTTTAACCGACAAACAGATCAACACCAAAAGTAGAACAATGAATGTTACACTTTTCCCTTAGAGGATCTGCTTGTGGACATTTGTAAATCGCTGCAGCTGTCTCTGCCTCCATCTGGTTGCCCTCTTCTCTTACTGGGTGAAGAGTGCGTCTGATGGGTCTGGTGATTCGGGCTGTTGGTGGCAGTGGTGCTCGTGTACAGATGGAGACCAGGAGGGACAGAGGGGGAAACAGCAGAGCTCCTCTCCAAGGTGGCCTCTGAGAATTCCCCATCGTGCCCGAATGGGAACCTGGGAGCTTCGATTGTTTTGCCATCTGGCGATTCCTGCTTCTTATGCGGCTGGGGTCCTCTTCTTGGTCGGTCAGTGCATGGGTCAGGAAGGCAGGCAGGTTGCATGGTTGGGTCTGTCTGATTAAATTTATTCCTGTCTCTCTTCGTTTCATTCTTATACGTTCCTTTCTTGCTTCCTTTTGTCATTCGTTCCTTATTTAGGTGCTTCAGTGATTTTATTCAGTTTCTTGTTTACTTCTGTCATTTGCCAACGTCCGGCCGATTTGTTGTGAACGAAAAGGCGTCCGATTCTACCTTTACGCAGTTAATAAGCTTGTCCGGCGGACCGCATGCTGATAGTCCAAAAAACGAGTTTTTTCGAGGAAAGAGAGAGAAGCGGTGCCGAGTTTCTGTCTTAGAAGAAAAGGGGGTCGTTTCTCGTTCAGTGAAATGTATACCTCCTTCTACTTCCTCCCTCTCTGCTGCTGCCTGTTTGTCTCTGCAGGCGCCTGGTGTGTCTGTGGGCCTCCGTCTGGTCGCAGGGGTGATTCTTCTCTCCGAAGTCCTCGTTGTCTCTGTGTGTGCACTCAGAGTGATGGCTTTGGTCAGTCTTGTATTGTGGTTGGCGCGGGCGTGTTTGTGTGTGTGTGTGTGTGTGTGTGTGTGTGTGTATAGATATAAGAGAGCACGAGGATGAAAAAGAGAAGCGGACGAGGTATAACCAAACCGACAAGGTTCCGATTATTTCTCTGCTCGGTTTTCTGTTTCATGCTCATGCCCTTTCTTTTATGGTTGCTTTGTTTGCTTTGATATCGGTCGCTTTGGGATTTCTCGCAGATCCGGAAGCGGTTCGTTTTCCCCCTGGCTGGAGCTGTGGACGCTGAGACTGCGGCAGAGGAGCGGGAGGGCGGACAGGCGGCAGGTGGAAGGGGGTACGCGCGTGTGTCTGTGGAAGGGGGGTTGGGGGAGGTGCGGCAGGCGGACTTAACTGATCTCCCTGTTGTGTGGGTGGACAGGTTCTGCGATGAACTTCATACGGGATTTCGGTGGGTTGGGGGTTCAGGAGAAGCGGGTTCGTTTTCTCCTTTTGCATTCCGTCTCATCCTGTCATGCTTCTTTCGGGAGGGGTTCTGAGTAGAAAGGAGAACGGAAGAGGATGACAAACAAGGTGAGGTACAGGCACAGACGAGAAGTGAAAGGAGACATGATCCGAGTTGAGCTGTTGATCATTGATTGGGTTAGATGAGATGCCTTCCAGATGAGATGAGATTCCACCACCTGGTTGTGAGTGTGCCTGTGAGCTGTCTTTTTTGTCTCTTTTGCATGTCTGCAGAAATGTACAGAGCGTTTGCTGTGGAGAGAAGAGAGGACCGATCTGGGCAGAGGCGAGACGGGCAGTGGGTCGCATTCGGTTCGTTGACCTGCTGGAAGGAGAGAGAGGTCGGTTAGGTGGCTGTCTGATTAGGCAGGTTATAAACTTGGTATATGAAACCCGATGCAGTTGTCTTTTCTCTCTTCTTTTCTGTCTGCCTGAGTGAATCTCTGTCTCTCTCTGCAGCTTCGTTCCTCTTTCGGCACATGTCACCGACAGCTCTAGGCGAGAACCCTCTGGTCATTCCGTTTGAAGCTCCCTTTTTGTCTTCTCCTTCCGGTCTGCCGCTGCGGCAGTATGCCCAATGGAATAACGTTTGTGTGTGTGTGTGTGTGTGTGTGTGTGTGTGTGTGTGTGTGTGCGTGCGTGCGTGTAGAGAGTCGTGAAGACCTGGCGTCCCTTTTTGATCCTGTATTGTCTGACATGAGGGAGGTGACTGTGGTGTCTGGGTGTAAGAGAGGAAAGAGGGGAGAGGGGAGTGGGCCTCTGGGGCTTCGGCAAGGGGTTCAGGGGCGGTCTGGGTCTCTGTTTCCCGTGGGCGTTCTGAAAACTTCGTCTCTGGACTTGATAGTGGGGTCAGGTTTTGGTTGCTTCTTTCTTTCTCTTTATTCGGTTTCTTTCTGTCCGTGAGATAGAGGGAGACCGGCTTCCCTTTCTTTCTCGCTGTCAACGAAAGGTAGGTCTCTGTAACTGTCTCATTCTTCTGACAGAGTCAGGCTGTCTGCACCGGTTGCTTCTGTCACTCGCCTTTTCAAGTCGGTCTTTTTCTCTTAGACTGAGTGAGTGTCAGGTGAACTAGATTTGAGAAGACGGATTTTGTGTAACGATGGTTGCATCAAAGAGTTTCATCTGGCCTGAATGACTGCACATGAAGAGGCTGCATGTCCATCTGTCTGCTCTCCTCTTGCTCACTCACCCTTTTTCTCGTGCCTGATGCCTGCCTGAATGCAGACCCTGCGGACTGGAAACTCTGTATGAGCAGCTGGGCGGGACGACGTGGGTGTCCCGGAAGGGTCCCCCTCCGGGTGCAAAGGCTGCCTACGGAGAGACGATAGCGGACGCTGAGGTGGTCTCTCAGTTCACTGACTGCTCCTCTGTTGATCTGGACGTGGATGGTGTGGGGGAGGGGCAGGTGAGGAGGGGGATGGACGCCGTGAGGGAGGAGGCTGTGGCGTTTGTGAAGCTGGAGACGGATGCGCGGTTTCTTCAGGTAGGTCTGTTGATTGATGCTTTCAGGGGTTGGCTGAATCTCCTGCCAAACGGAAACATTGACAGTCCCTATCTTCCTCGCTTGCCTTGATCTGTGGGCACAGGCAGCGTCGGCTTCATCGTTCGTGTGTGGGCAGGCAGAGAGGAAGCGCAACGAGAGATTCGTTGGGCCGGGAGGGAAGAAGAGAGAAGGGGAACAGAGAAGGCGACCCAGCACGCCCGATACAAAGAAAGGCCGTTTTTGCTGAGAGGAGGGGGGCGGAGCAAACGGAAAGGTCGTGCGTGAAGTTTTTTGACTCGTTCTCAGTGGATGGATGCGGATCTCCTTTCTTCTTTCTGCGTCCTTCTAGGGGCATGTTTGTCTGGGTGCATGTGTTTCTTTGTTTGTTTCCATTTCTGCTCTGTGTGTGGTGTGACTGCAGGGTCCTCTGACAGGCGGGGCGTTCTCTCTCTTTTTTGATGGGTCGAGACACCCATTGGGCAGGTTTGTTTGGCTCAGTGTGGAGGAGTGACGGAATATGTCTGCGTGAAAACATTCAAGGAAGTTTTGGAGACGCATGATAAAAGTTGAATGATCTTCTTTGCTTCATCTTCCTTTGTCTCTTTCCTGCTCCTTCCCAGAGTGAGGTCTTGAGAGAAAACGAAGAAAGAAAGGAAGAGTTTTCAGGTTTCGAATGGCGTGTTTACGCAACATTTTGCGCACGGAAAGCACCCACCGATTGCCCATTACATTGTGTGCAGGTGTCTCTGGTGGGGTTTGGCGATTGTCCTTGGAGGATGTGCAGGGGCGTCCGGGGTGGTGCGGGCCCTTTCTTCGGGCAGTGGAGGGATGGAGACGGCAGCGTGTGTCCTGATGGGCACAGCAGGATGCCTGCTTCTGTTGGGAGGAGGGCTCTTTCTCGGTGAGTGCTTTGGCGAAGAAGGGGATGGAAAGAAAGAAAAGACAATGAGCGCTTGATTGGATGATGTTTTTCCACGTTGGACGCATTCCCTGAAAAATGCCTGTCGAGTCAAGTCTTCTGGCCACAATTTGATTCTCCAGTGCTTTTCCTTTTTGTGCTAAGAGAGGCTGTTCGTGCGTCACCACGACTTTAATCGCTCCCTTTTTTCATCTTCTTTCTGCTCCTTTTGCAACAACCGACCGTGAATACTGTCATTTGGGACGGCATTGCCTGACTTTGTTCCATCTTTCCTTCCTTCCTTTGCAGTAACACGTCCGCTGAAAGGCCCATTGGAGAACTTTGCTTCGAGTTGTGCTCTTTTGTGCACCTCCGTGCTCTGCTTTCTGAGTGCTGTTGCGCCTGGTGGAGGATCCATGGTGGCATCACTCTATTTTGGTGGGTCGGTCAGAGTCATCGTGTTTGCTTACTTCTCTCTTCGCTTTTCCTCAATCTCTGCATTCATGGATGGGCTCCGGATGGATCAACATGACTCTCTGTGGAAAGGAAACCTCTCTGTGGTTCCAGATTATGTTGCGTGTATTGATTGCGGATCAGTGTGGGGGCTCGATCTGCAGTATGTTTGTGGAAGAATTCGGTTTCTGAATTGCTTTTTCACTTCTCTGTACTTCTGCTGCAGGAATTTGGGCTCTGTTTGCCGTCTGTCTGTGTGGGCTCTCTGCTGTTGTTCTTTGCGTAACGTGGCGTTTGGTTTTGGGTTTGTGCTTCGGGTGTGTGGACGAGGAGACGGCTCCTTTGGGGGAGTGCGGACTCGGGTGAGGTTGGAATGGGTTTTGTTTTTGATTTGCCTTTTTGTGGGGGGGAAAGGGGGGCACAGGTCTGCATGTGGGGTGTGTGTCGCAACAGTGAGTGCATTTGAACAGTCTGCATGTGGTAACCTGTTCTCACAAGGATCGAGGAAGCAATACTAAGGAGCATTGACTGCAACTAGGGGTTTCGGGTGTCTGCTGCTCGATTTTGTTAGAGGTAGACGACCCTGAAGTGAAGTGAAGGATAAGTGCAAGCTTCTGATTCTTCATTGGTTGGCGGTTGTGGGAGACACAGAGACAGGAAGAGGAAGCCGATGTTTGGATCTTGCGACGGAGAAAGGAATTTTCTTGTCTTTTCGCACCTGGAAAAAAGGGCATCGGTGATATACTGAGACCGGGCGTGTTGTGTGGAATGAACTTTCCTTTCTCGTTACATCTACCTCCGTATCCGGGTGAGAAAAGCGGAAGGCATCATGGAGGGCGTGTGAGTTGCTCTGCTCTTGGTTCAAGTTGGTTGGTGTCGTTCGAAGTGCAGGCAAGAAGTTGTCGGTCCCGGAAAACGGTGTGTGCACGTCTTCTTTGCGGCTGGAGAGCAAGACAGACGACGGCCTCTGGAGGTTTCTGCGGACAGGCGGCAGACCGTGGTGGACTCTGCCGGGGTCCCTCTGGGTCCTGGGAGGGGGTGGAGGGCCGGGGCGGTGAGGGAGACGGATGGGGTCAGGGGGGTGGCAGAGGTGGAGGCGGGGGTGGCGTGTGAGGCCCTGACAGACGCGAAAATAATGGAAATTCAGGTGGGCGGGCGGCTCTTGTGTTCGTGAAAGATTTAAGGAAGTTTTTTCAGTGTGTAAGCACAACAGTGAAAGGTGTTTGTTTGAAAGGATGTGAGGCTGAACGATCTGTTGATTGTCTGCCCTTTTCTGTTTTGTTTGTTTGGAGAGATGAGGAGCTGTTTAGCCCTTTTCTGCATCCAAGTGGTTTTTTCGGGTCTTTCGTTTTGGGGGGGGACTTCAATCAACGAGAGCACAGGGACTGAGAGCTCGGATTTCTTTCGTCGTATTGAGAGAGAGACATTCTTCTCTGCTTTTCTTTTGGTTGTGGACAAAGCGCACGTACGATACAGCTCTGTGATACGCACATGCAGAAGTATTAATACTGACACATTAACATGCAACGTCTCTCTCTCAGATCGAACCGCGCGTCGAGTGGAGCCCCTCGGGGCCTCTGGTGTCCCTCCAGGTTTGTTTGCATGGGGTGGGGTGGGAGGTGTGGAAAAATATATGCAGGAGGAGAAGGCAATTTGTTTACTCAATTGATCTGTAACAGCAGTACTCTGTCACCGGGTCATCACCTTCAGGAGGGCGGGCTGGCGGGCAGGTGGGCAGGTACACAGATAGAGAGGCAGACATCTAGAGAAGGAGAGGGAGAGATCGAGATCTTCAGAAGCCGCTAAGAGTAAGAAGATAGCCCCTCTTTTCCTCTCTTTGGGTGTGTCGGTGCGTCTATCTACCTGCCTGCCCATCTGCCTCTCTGTGTGCATGCCTGCAGATCTTCAGAGATCTGGAGGAAGACCCCGAGGAGCCCCCCTCTCTCCAGTTCCACATCAGAGACCTCAGAGAGGCCCTCCAGAGTTTCGTTCCTGTGGCCACACTCACACAGCAGCACCAGCAGAGGGGGGCCTCAGCGACTTCCTCGGTAGGCGTCGTGGGGAGGCCCCACCTTCCCCTTCCCCTCGGCTCCGTGTTCATCCCTTCAGAGACGTCCGGAGTCGATGCGACGCGAGAAAGAAAGGGAGGGGCACAGCAGTCGTGGCGTCACATGAACCTGTACAGATTGTCAGTCAGTCAGTCTCTGCACTTTTTTTTGTGTACACTTGATACGAGAGTCAATACATTTCCACGTCCATCTCTGTATTGGCGAAGAAAGAAAGTAAGCAGGTCGTAAAGTCATCGTGGGCGTGGAGAAGAGGAAGAAACGGAATGCGGTCGGGTATCTCGGACACAAGTACAAAGAATACGAAGAAGACTGAATGAAACAAAACAATCTACATGTAAGTCAAGAGCTCAACTTACTTTCACCGTGCATGAAGGAGAGGCAAAGAAATTGCTGTTGTATTTTCCCCTTTCTCATTCTGTCCAGTTCGTTCGTCTTTGACCGCTCTTGCCTCTTATCTCTCCCGCACATTGATCGCCTTCTTCCTTCCTTCCTGCCTGTCTGCAGAGACGATGCATCTGCCCCCCTTTTCGCCTTTCTCTCCAGAGGACGCCAAATTCGGCCGTGCGCACGGGAACTGCAACAGTCAGTCAGTCAGTCAGTCAGTCAATCAAAGGGTGGCGTCTTTCTGTGACCATACAAAGCAGACTGCTTGTGAGGGAGCCCCCGTGGATTTAGTTGTTTTTTTCTGCATGTGTTGGTTGCAGCCATCAGAAAGTCTCGGCTTCCTGATTTCTTTCGCACAACTCGACCCTTCTTCTCTGGTCTCTGTTTCTGTTTGTGTGACTTGATGAATCAAGTGCGTCGGTCAACTGCTTGATCGATGAGTGAGTAAAGAAGGACTTTTGGCTCACAGGCTGGCTCTCCTTCGGGGAGAACCGTTAAATGTGCCATGCTTTGGCATCACGCGATTTCCTGATTGATGCACACAGCCATTGAGAGACTACGCCCATTTCCGACTGCATGATTGTATTCGTTGACTGCATGGTGGGTGCCTTCTTGCAGGGCCATTGAGAAAGAGGTGAGGGCTGCTGTCCACTCCGGACAGGCGGGGGGGTCCCGTCAGGCAACTGTGCTCGTCATCTCCGTGGCGCCGCCCTCGAGTCCCCTACAGAGGGCCCAGGGCCCCCCGGCCACTGTGCCGGGGCCCCTTCAGAGCAGCACATGGGGGTATGTTCCCAGGCCCGTGCCCCCTCAGACGGTCCAGGTAGACCTGGGGGGGCAGTACGTGTCGCCGTGGGTGCATCAGTTCAGAAGACAGCAGGCTGCACTGACGAAGGAGACTTTGAGTGACTCTGAAGGGGAGGATGAAGAGAGCAGTGCGAGCGAGACTGAAATGCCCCCCTACGCACCACGGAGGCAATGGACCGGGGCCGCGGCAGTGTTCCCTTCCTCGGGCCCAGGCATGATGCCGTATATTCGGCCGGGAGCTGGATCAGGATTTCGTTATCCAGGCAGTTGATGCGAATTGTTTTCTGTTCACTCCTTGAAAGACTTAATTGATTACATCTTTCGTTGGACGGCTTCTGCTTCCAATCTCTTGCCTCTTCTCACACTGTCTCTCACATTTTGTAGTCCAATCGATAAAGCTCCCTTCTTTGGAACCCTTCTTGAAGAAAAGAGAGCCCGTGGTGGCGCTAGTACCTGGTCAGTCGATCTTTGTCGAATGGACGATCGGGGACTCCGACGGAGAGTCACTGGCAGAAGACGACGAAGACGGTGAATAAAAAGACAAATGTAGCTAAGAATGTACTCTGTATTATATGGCAAAAAATACATGGATCTTGAAAACAAATTTATCATGATCTGACTTTCTAGTTTCGAATTGAATTTTCAACTGTTTTTCTAACTTGAATTAGTGAAAATGTTACTACAATTTTTAAAATTATAATTTGACTAGAATTTTTGAAAAATTTCAGTTGCATGGTCTTAACTTATACATATCAAAAATTAGGAAGTATAACGATCGAATTACTACTCAGTAGAACTTTGAAGTTCAAATTGCCAGTGTGCATCTAGGTGCATGTGTATACTAAGAGCTAATCAATTATACGCTCAGTCATAGGTTTAACAGTTAGAATGAATCGATTCTATTTCTATTTTATGTCATAAATTATGTGACACAATTAAAAAATTTTAGACTTTTTAGTCTAAAGATTTTCTCTACTACTACTGAATCTACAGTTAACAATCATTGTTTCATTTTTCCCTAACGTCTAGCAAAAACTAGCAAAAAACATATTTATTCAATTGAAAAAAAAATTAAGAAACATACTCATGAATTAAATGAACACATTAAACTTGATTGTAAAGATTTCTGGGATCGTGGGCCATCAAAAGGATTTTGAACAGTCTTTGACATATTAAAGAACAATGCAAATTACTAGCTAGAGTTGTTAAATACCGTATGAATGAATGAATGAATGAATGAATGAATGAATGAATGAATGAATGAAGTTGGCTTTAGTTTGTATACCGGTGGTGACCGGTCCTTTGAAGACACAAAACAGGAGCTTATTCCTTCAACGACCTTGTAGGCGAACCAATAGGAGGAGGAGCTTAGGGTGAACTCTTGCAAAACCTGGAGGAAGGGCCTGGACGTCCTTCAGTGCAGAAGGAATTAGTCGTCTTCAACATCTGTAGAAATTAGTAAGAAAGAAAGAAAGAAAGAAAGAAAGAAAGAAAAAAAGAAAGAAAGAATGATTGAATGAATGAATGATGAAAAGAAAGAGACAAAGCCGCTAGACCATCAGATACAACAAAGAAACAAAATACCGCAAAAGTTTTTGTGGTATCCGATTCACGGGCCACCGTAAGGATTTTGAACAATCTTTAACATAAAAACAATGCAAATTACCGGTCGGTTGGACACCTGTCTGGCATCCTGCTTTTGCGTAAAGGCGGCTTGGTCTGTGTCGGAAACTTTAAGCAGTCGCGTGTGGTCGTCACTCTCGTTTCTTCCGAAGTACCTTGCGAGGAACGTGACCTCCGAAGGGATAGAGGTGTCTTCTACCCCCATCCTAGCCCCCATCACTTCCAGGCAGTATCGCGCAAACGCCCAGTAGTTCCTTCCAAGCGTCTGATACGTCTGCCTAGTCGAGCAAAAGTACTTGCATCCTTGCTCTTCGTCTTCCACGTTGCCTAGGGTGGAGGTCAGAAACCACCTGCAGTCTTTCAGGTTTTTTTGGTCATATCAAGACTGAAATGTTAACCAATCTCTTTCAGAGAGAATTTCTTCCCTTCTCACAGTCTCGTAACAAGGCAGGGTCCCGTGTTCCCATGCAGGTCAGACAAACAACCTGGATAAAAGATACAAAGCGGAAGCTTATCCCGCTCACGACCCTGTATGCAAACCAATTCGGGGTCATCCATATCTCCTTGTGCTTAGGGGCATAACGACTCAGCCACATAAAAGGTTGGATATACTGTGAGAAGGGCCAATAAGAAATCACATTTTGGTGTAGAAAGACCATCTGCACCTTTATTATGGCATTGACCTGCGAGCTCTCCTCCCCCTCTTTCGCCTCAAACAGGAGATAGAGACGGTTTTTGAAACATGCCGTCTCAAACGAGGCGTTCTTCTCTCTGAGGTTGACGAAGGAAAAGTTCTAAAAACTGAAAAAAAAGGCTGGAAGTGCCTGGATTGAAGAAACAAAGCGGAAGCTCATCTTGCTCACGATCTTTACAGTATGGAGGGAGACGAGGCAGCGGCAGACCATGAGTTCCTTCTCTAGCCCCGTCCCCCTCTCGCTCTCCCCAGCCAACAAAAACAAAAAGGTCTTGGAGGCCATGCCATCCTTCACGAGGAGGACTATCTGCTGGGCGCACACGAACAGAGACACAAGGAGAAGGATGTGGAGGAGGCGCTCACTCTTCCTACCTGATAGACACGGCATGGAAGTGCTGTCTGCCGTGTGGAGGGACACCGTCTCTACTCTCTTCTCTGCCCTTCTCACACTTCCACCGAAGACCCCGGCTCAGGTCGACAAGGAGGACTTGGTGGGGACACTGTCAGGGGCAGCTCTGGTGATGGGCATGGCAGGGACGGTGGTCAATGATAACACAGGCAGAGCCAGTATCCGTGTAGCCAGTGGGGCAGGACTGGACCTAAGTGAAGGTGGTTCTGGCCATATGAAGGGCTGGGTGTACTTTGACTAGGTACTTTGAGAAGGGCCAGCAGGAAATTACATTCTAATGCAGAAAAACCATCTACACCTTTGTAATCATTGACCTCCGAGCTCTCTTCCTCCCCCTGTTTGGCCTTAAATAGCAAATGGAGCAGCCAAATCAGAAGAAAGGCTCACACAATCCACTGTACAGCAGTCAGAAGTTCATTTAATATCCCTGAAGGAAGGAAAGAAGGAAGGAAGAAAGAAAGAAAGGATGGCCGGAAGGCTGGTAGGTGCTCCGGAAGGACCGTTTTCACTTTTCTTTCACAGCTCCTCACTTTGTCACTCATATTGGAGCTGGAACTCCTGAACGGCTGGTGTTTCTCTGAGAAGGGCCAGAAAGGAATGATATTTTGGTGTAGAAAGACTATCTGCACCTTCGTCATCACCTCTGAGCTCTCCTCCTCGCCCACTTTCGCCTCAAACAGGAGATGGAGACGGTTTTTGAAACATGCCATCTCGAACGAGGCGTTTTTCTCTCTGAGGTCGACGAAGGGAAAGTTCCAAAAAATAAAAAAAAAGGGTGCCTTCATCAGCCAGATTAGAAGGAAGGCAAACATGATCCATTTTGCAACGGTAAGAAGTTGATTGAACATCCTTGAAGGAAGGATGGCCAGAAGACTGAAAGGCTGGCAGATGCTACAGAAGGTTCCAAAATTTCCTCGGCAGCCGGTTTTCATATTTTTATCGCAGCTCCCTACTACTCCTTACTTCCACATCTGCCAGCGTACGTGTCTTGAGTCTGTCTTTAATTCAATTTCGGCTTCAGGAGCCTAGTTCAGGAGCTAAGAGGACTCGGAGGCCAAGCAGATATCCTCAAACCCCAGAGTATGAGGAAGAGCTGTAATTAAGAGAGCCGGGGCTGCTTTCCTAGGAAAGGCTTCGTCTGCTCTTGATCCTCCTCAATGGACTCTGCAACGAAACGGCGAATACATGGATAAAGGGAAAAGCGAAGCATATTAAATAATTCCTGTCTGAGACAATAAGGGAAAATAGAGGCATACTGTAGCATTGGAGAGATTTGCAGAGAACAAATCTGTTTAACAATGTCGTTGTTTATGCATTCTCTAGAAGAGTGTCATTGCAAAAAAATTAACAAAGTAAGTTTAACGTTGTTAACCTGAATACTTTCTTCATCCATGCATCTATGTATCGATTCGGGAGGGCCGAAAAGAAAAGTAGAAGAAAAAAGTAGCTGACTGGCCCTCTCTGTCAGGGGCTGAGACAAACTAACTAACACTAAGCACGAAAAAGGGGGAGCAGATGGAAGACAGCTGGGTCGATCAACTTACAGCTGCACAGTTCTGCGCCCTCAGACCTTTCTCTTCTTTCGCACTTTTCTTAGACAGCAGCATCCTGAAGTTCCACTGAAATGTTATCTGCTCTTGCATACAAGAGGGAGGGGCGGGAGGTGTAGAAAGTGAAGCTTCCCAATCATGCAGAAAATGAAGCCAAATACAGTAGAAGATAGGTGGTATAGAGGAGGAAAGAAGAGAAAGAGAGAACATACTGGAAAAGAGAAGAGATGTCATTGAGTAGAGAACACTCGAACTTTGAGTTGGTCTGAACAAAGCATTAGATGTATAAATATGGGAAGTAGACCAGCGCACAGATTTACCGTCACAAAACTAGCACCGGTGAACCAACCAGTATGAAAGTTGTCTCTTCTGCCTGATTTACATGAATTAATTCTCGAGGCCCACGAAAACTCTTCTCCAAAGAAGACTGTCATATCGTGATTCTAGGAAGGAGGCTTACGTCTCCCTTCCGTCTGTCCCTAAATCCCCAAAACTCCAACAAACGACCACTAACAAGCTATCGATGCTCCTCCCAGCCTACATGGAAGAGGTTTTTCTTTCTATGTACCTCGAAGGGGTCCTCCCTCTCTTTTCTCGGGCCTCATGCACTTCTTGCACCGCTCCGTGTCTCTTATTCCATATTTGTGGGTCAAGTTGCAGACGTACTTCCATCTTGAAGTCCGCCATCAAAAGACCCACCTGCAGTTGCATAGAGGAAACAGGAAAGCCTGTTCTTCGAAGTCTGAATTCGGGGTTGAAAGTACGAGACATGCATAAACATTCCTACTACCTTATATGTGACTCGGTCAACCAACTGAATGTGAAGTTATCACACCTCTATTAGTAGAATCAAAATCGTGAGCAAAAGGTTAATTGTCCAGACAAAGGCTCCTATTTGGGCGATGCGTTGCACGAAGAGCCAAATACACTAGGCAGGCTATCGAGGCATAGTTGAACCTTTAGAGACCCCCATCCGAAATTAAGTGGCATGACTTACATTGTTTCTATGCTTCCTCTTCCATCTCTGTCAGTGGATTCTCTTTTTGGATTCTACTCGTACGCAAAAAGCGGTATGCAAAGCAGGGTCCATGCAACAGATGCACACAATTTGAGCGTGAAAAGCAGTGAGAAAGAGAAATGAGACGATGCGAGCACTTGGATTAGCACAATCACATGAAAGAAAGTAGAAAAAAAAAAATATCGATTAATTCACCGGCCTATACAGGAGACAGGGTGACCTGACCCTATAAAGTTATCTTCATTAATATGTGTATTTTAGAAATTCTGTCATCCCTCCGAGTGTCGATCTGCATGGATCCTTGGCATAGTCTCTTCCAAACAGCTCTTGCAGAGCTTGGAGGAGCCACAAGGAGGTTTTAAGGAGAGCAGTGGGGAATTTCAGAAGTGTGTATATTGGTTTGCAACGACATTGGGAGTCATGGGCGGTTGATAAGCAACAGAAGCAAAATAATGTTCGGCGCCTTGGTAGAAATAAAAAAATAACAGACAGCACTCTGTGATTCGAGGCACAGCAAAGGCTGTAAAATGGGAAAGACAACTTGGGAACAACAGATGATGAATGATGGTGATTCAATGCAATGCTGCTGAAAAAATATGTTTGATTTGGTCGGGCCGGGGCCCAAGGGGCCGACATGGTGGAGCCGCGCGTTTGCCGTGCGTGACGGCCGCGGTTGTGTGATGCATGCGCATCAATGTCATGTGTGTCTGATAAGGACGCATGCGTTACTAAGATTCTCATGCAGCTGTCAAATGCCGGGGCCCAGCTAGGGCCTCGGTTCTTGTCTAGTTCTGTACCGTACCACGGCAGTGATCTCATGTTACGGCGTTTTGTACTGACATCCGTCACGCATTTTGATATACAATCATGACACACCCTCAGTCGCATATATTAGTAATGTATCGCCTCGGAGGGTAGCTCAGCTCTGCTGAGATCAGCTGAGAGGCCCTGAGATCGCACGCACTCGCATAATGCATTTTTTTATTTTTGGGGGGGAGGTCGCTTCTATCTCCGGCTGTCACGGTGTCGCCCGAATTCCAAAATGTGCGCCTCAAGCAACTCGCACGGAGCCGTAATCGCACATATACCTTAATTACTTCGCATATGCGTGTTCCTCAAGTAACTCGTACAGAGTTGCAAGTGCATGCTCGCGCGGTTCCGAAAAGTATACTTTGTGCACATTGCCGTGGCCTCTGCCCCATGCACCTGCATAAGACATACCCAAGCCCCCGATGGTGCACATCAATCAAATTTATGGACCCCCTAAAGGGCCCTCCGAGGCACTCACCCAACTGGTTAGGTGTATGTCGTTAAATTAAGAGCTACGTACAGCATGGTAAGCCTGAGTTTAATTGCTATACCGGCGGGCAGGCTAAAGCACGCGGGGCAGCAGGTACGCGGCTAGGTACGCGGGCGTGCCGTGCGGGGGCCGGCGGATGCATGGCATGAGCAGAGGGGGAAGGTCCATACGTATACGATTTTTGTTCGTACATCACACAGAATTTCACAGAATTTATATATTGTAGATAACATGCATTGCATGCCAGCGCATACCAGTGTATAGAACATCATAGAACACCGGAGCAGGGGACCAATCCTTTATTAATTGAAGCATAAAACAGTACTTCAGGCAGAGAAACTCGCGGAAGAAGCTGCTAAGGACCCAGCAGCCCTATGGAAATGGAGGAGGGAGAGACAAAAGGCAGAGAGTAGGAGTGAGGGAGAAAAGCCGTCCGCCTTTTCGTTTTCAAATTTTTGGGCCGATGTGTTCAGTGGGGACGGACTGGAGCCTCAAAAGAAGGATGAAACACCAGCTCCCCCCCCGGCACCTTTCTTCTCTTTCGATAAATGTGAGAAGATACTGAAGGCAATCGACCCAAAGAAGGCAGCCGGCCTTGAAAGAATCTCCCCTGCGCAGGTACATTTATGCTTTTCCTCTTCTCGTCTGTCTCGTTTTCTCCTTTTTATTTTTTTCAATCTTTTTTTCATTTTTTCTTTCTGGCCAGAAAAATAGAACTTCATTCGAATCGCTCCTGTTCCAAAAGGTCACATCTCTCCCTCTTGTGACAAATGGAGGCCCATACACATCGTCTGCCTTCTGGCAAAGTTGTTTGCGTTGTTGATGGATGGCCGGTTAAGGGAGACAACAAACATAGATGAACGACAGGTGGGTTTCAGGAAGGGGGTCGGTACAAAGGAAGCGATAGCTGCTCTTCATGCTCTCACGGCTTCAGCAAAGAAGAGACACAGACCCCTCCTTGCAGCGTTTGTTGACTTCAGCAAGGTATTTGACCGAGTACCCAGAAAGAAAATGATTGACAGACTTAGAGAGGAAGGAGTCAGCGAGAAGGACGTATGTATGATTTATTCCATGTATATGAATATGTGAGGAAGGGTGGATGGGTCGGATTGGGTCTTTCCTAAAAGTGCAGGGGTAAAACAGGGAGATCCACTTTCTCCTCTTCTTTTTCTTTTGTTTATTAATAATATTCATTCTGCTCTGAGTGTTTAAGGAAGGGAAGCTGTTAACGGCTTGGATGGGGAATCAGATACGGATGAAAAACAGAGGGGGGGAGAATGCGGAGAGAGGAGGGAGGAGAGTGAAACAACGGAGCAGCGACCCCGTATCCCTGAGGAGGTAAGATTGGCGGACTTACTGCTTAAGAGCATAGGTTACGTAGATGATCTTATTATTTTTGTTCACTCTACTTCTGACCTGCAGTGGTGTTTAGACCGTTTGGCCTCTTATTGTCAGGAACATAGGTTGAAAGTGAATTTAAAGAAAACAAAAGTTCTCGCACTCTCAGGCTCAAGAAGGGAAATAGAAGGGGAAGTGACTTTTGAAGGGAAGACAGTTGAACGTGTAGAGAGCTATACATACCTTGGGTGTCATGTGTTTGAGGGAGAGGACCCACGAAAGTTAGTCAAGGACCGACTTGAAAGTGCTGAGCGCTGTTTGGGGGCAGTGATGGGCACTTGTTCATCCTTAGGTCCTTTGCCCCCCCGATGCAAAGTTTGTTTACTGCAGGCGCTCTGGGAGCCGGTAGCAACGTACTCGCTGGAAGCCTTGCCGGTAAGTCAGAGAGATATCGTTGCACTTGATGCATTGCAGCTTCGATTTGTGTGCTGGACATTCCATTTGCTCTATAACTCTTTCAAGGTGCTAACTTTGGTTTCGGTTGGTGTGCGTCCCATGAGAGAGATCCTTTCTTATCGGTTGGGAGGTTTCATAGAAAGCATAAAGAGAACAGAAAGGGAGGTTCCTCGAGCAGTCTGGGATGCATGACACAGATTGCTGACCCCAGTGTGGCCCAATTCAGCCAGTAGCATGCTTCAGACAATCACACCAGATCTTTTGAGAAAAAAAAGCCAGAGAGGGAGAAACGGAACGAATAAATGGATACTCAGGCAGAAAGCGATGGAAAGAGAAGCCTCAGAATGGTTGTTGGAATAGTTGACTTCAAGACCCGTCGGCGAGCATAGGCTCATCCGTTCATGTAGCATCTATCCACACAACTTCCGACTGAGTAATTTTCAGATAGAGAACCGATCGCACCAGCGTCTGGCCATGTTGCTTTTAGGGGGGACGGTTAGAAGGGGGTGAGGTTACACAGTTCAATTGTATACTCTGCCTCGCTCTCTCTTATCTGGTAGTTTTTTTTTCACTTCTCTCCTTCGAGCATGCGCTGGTGGGGGAAAGAGACACGGTGGATCTTGCGAAGAAGATTGTATTCACTGTCCTGCAGTCGAAGGTAAAAAGGTGATCGACGATGCGGTGCATCAATTGTGTGCATGCGTGCGAACAGAGCAGCTTAGATCTAAACTTCATTCGCTGGCAGAGAGAATGAAAAAGAGAACAGGAATTGGTGAAAGGGTCTGCAGAGCAAGATGGACTGCTGCAGCTGGGGGAAGAAGTATTGAGGAAGAAGAGACATATGTAAGAGAGCTCGTTTCATTCATTATGGATCGGGAGCCAAAGAAGGTAAGTGCACTGATCGAAGCTTATCTGAAATGAGTGCGCGCACGTCTTATGTGGTTGTTCAGCCTTTAGCTTCAGCCTAGGCTGTGGAGGGTCGTAGTTGTTCATATTTATGCGGAAGCAGGCTAAGCTGCGGCGGTTTGCTCCTTTTGTTTACAACTGCATGTATGGGTTGCCATTTGTCTCTAGTTTCAGAGACTCTAGGCTTAACCACAATTAAGTGAGTAAGTAAATATATATTATATAGTGCCTCGATCACTGCAATATAGCGCTCGGCGTTTTTTTAAATTAATTAATTGATTAATTAATTAATTAATTTTTAATATGTGGGTGTGCATGTTATATGCTTTTTTGCTAATACATACA
>JAHBMJ010003317.1:5000-11293 GCA_018398765.1 Chromera velia | reverse complement strand
TATCAGATACAGGTGGTTAAAGTCTGACAGACATCGGTTGGTTTGGTTTAGCAGTTAATGTCAATCTCGAGCATTCTTAGAGCAGACACATTAAGCATGCATTTCACTGAAATCACTTAATGAAAGCATGCCCGACTTCACGATGCGCGGCCTCGTGATACACCTATGCACGCTATGTGGCCCGGGTCCCCCGTCCGGCCCACATCTGCCTGACGCTTGCCAGCCCTTTATTACTCAGTCTTCTTATTAGGCGGAATGCCCCTCATAACAGCAGTGATTCGGAGTGAACTTGAATGACTTGAGTTACTAGATGAACAAATGTTCTAGGAATGTTATCAGCATCTTCGCTAAATCACTATTATTGTTACGATTATTATATGATTTTTTTTAATTGAGGGCACCTAATATCACGCCTAGATAAATCCGCGTATCAATTAATTATGATGAATTACGTCACGACATGTATGGTTTAGATATGTTTAGATCTAGGTTCAGATATGGTTTCCCTCGATTTGCCCCAGTAAGCTTAGTAGTAAGCCTTAAAAGCCCACCTCATCCAGCCATCTGATGCCCACCTCCCAACCTAGTACCAGCCTGTGACCAATAAGAGAAACGTATGGAGAAACGCACTAGGAAACAGAGATAATCCTTTTGTACTTTTCATTCATTTTACTGCTGATTCGGCAAGACCTAAGCTACGAAAAGAAACACGGCGTGTCACTTTCTTTTTTTATTCCCTTCTTTCTTTCTTCTTTTTTTTTTTTTTGGACAAATTTTGTCTTCCCCCTAAAATTTTCAATTCAAGGATGAGGACCGACGGATGCTGCATGCGCACTGGATGGAACTTCCCATAGAATACAAGCATGCCCTCCAGCGGGTCCGTCTGGATAATTTCTTCTCCACCCGATCTTAGTCTGGATCCTGAGAGGAAAGTGGCAGAGGTACCATCGCAAAAGCGTAACGGCATTCAGCCCCTTTCTGGAGGCCCAAGGCCCCCCCCTCCCCCTCCCGATATGTTCAGAGCTCGGAAGGGCTCGGGTGCCTGTGGCTGGTGCTGCGGATGCATCGGCATCGGCATCGGCACTGTGTGGTTGGGCTGCTGCTGTTGTGGATGTCCATGTTGGAGGTGCATGGCTGATGCTCATGGGATAGTGTAGGGGGGCACGAAGGGACCTGGAGGGGGGTGGGAGAGGGAAGGTGTGGGCGGTCTTCCCCCAGCCATGCCTCCTCCTTTTCCCGTTCCCGTGCCTGCTGCTGTCAGATGGACCCCTCCTTGCAAAATGTGTGGTTGTGGGTCTGCTGGCGGTGGGGGCGGCGGTGGAGGTGGAGGGGGTGGTGCTGAGTGGGGTCGCCTGAAGAATTCGAAGTCTGGCTGGACGACCCCTCTCTTGTCCAACCAGTCGGCGATGTTCCTCTGCACACACACACACACACACACACACACAGAGAGAGAGAGAGAGAGAGAGAGAGAGAGAGATCCACACACACATTCACACACACACACATTCACACACACATACACACACCTACACACACATACACACACACGCACACACGCACACACGCACACACACACTCGCACACACACACACACACACACACACACACACATACACACATACAGATAGAGGGAGAGAGAGAGGGACCGAAAGAGAGAGACAGACACACACGTAAACACGTGCACAAGCAGGCTCACCAGAGGATGCATACGCAGGCAGACAAATGGCTGTATGACAGACAGCCTCCTGAGGAAGAGAGGGAGAGGTCAAGGTGGCGGGGCATAGAGAAGCAGAGCAAAAACGAGAGAAAACAGAAGACCCACCATCCCTACCTACCTTGAAACTATCGAAGGCGACTAGGGGACCCCCCCACCCGACTGGCCCTCCTTCCCCCCTCTGTCCGTGTTGTCCTATTTGATTCTGCTGCTGCTGCTGCTGCTGATGTGCCATTGACCCAGCCGCCCCTGTCCCATTCAAACTCGCTCCCTGTTCCTGCCCCACTCTGCTGCCGTGTGCATTTCCCTCCTCCACTCCCCCCTCCTCCCTCCCCTGAGGTCTCACGGAGACCCCCCAGAGTCCAGGGTCGGGGTCTTGGGGAATCATTCCGAAACTGCAAACAAAGCAAAGGAAGAAAAAAAGAAAGGAAGAAAAAAAAAGAGGGATGGATGCATGTTGAGACGGGCCAGACGAACAAGTCATTGGAAGCTGTCAGAACGACAATGAACACTCTCAAAGAAAAAGGAAACTTTCACATACAAAGAAAAAAAAATCGACACGACCTTCAAGACACATTTCTGAACAACAAAATGCAGCAAACAAACAGACAGACAAAAGACAGACAGACAGGCAGGCAGCCAAACAGAGAGTCCACCCGAATGGCAAGAGAAGCAACGGGGGTCTGAAAAGGTTTTGCATTCTTCGGCTGTGTGCATTCTATTTTTCCGAAGCTGTCGAAACAAAAGATCAACAAAAACAAAAGACCGACCAAGCAAGATGTGGGGGGTCCACGAGGGTCTCAAATTTATGGTACACGAGGAAGGAGAGGGACCGACCGTCCCACCCCCTCATTTGGGGTGTGGGGGGAGGGAGGGGCTGCCACAGAACTGAGAACCTGCATGCATGCGATAAACGAATAGGCAAGGGGTTAGCACAGCAGTCGCATTTTCTGCATTCCTATTGCCGTGCGTTTGCCTGTAGGAGGGAAATATTGGCGAAGGAGAGAAGGCAACGGACCGCATGAAAAAACACATGCAGGAAAAATGCTCGCGTCTCTCTTCCACGGCAGCGCAAGTGTCAGCCTGCATGGAAGGGTACGCAGCGTCTGTAGATGAAGTCAAAGGAAAGAACAGGACAAAACAGGAAGAAAGACTTTTACTCTGCCAGTCAGAAGTCAAATTTAGACTGACTGGCAAACTGCCTGACTGACTGACTGACCATGAGCTTTCGTGTAGCTCCTCCGAGTTTGCCAATAACCACTCCGCTCCGACTTTTTCTTTCTCCTTGTCTTTTTGAACATTTCCCGTCTCCCTCTCTTTCCCTCGACCCCCATCTCCCTTCCCCTCCCCACTCATTGTAACTGTCGCGACTGATTTTTCTTTTTCTTTGTCACTCTTCTCTCTTGCAGTACGAGGCGACATCGTGGGGTCGCCTTTTGAGTCAACACCCGCATCACAATGGTTCTCTTTCTCTCTCTCTTTCTCAACCGTGGAAGGACCAGAACGATCTCCCCTCCCTCTCTCTCCAGAGTTCTCCTTCTCTCCTTCTCTCGCCCCCCCTTTCGATGCCCCGGCCTTGATTCTCCTCGCATTCTCTCTTTGTTGTTCCACCAGACAACGGACTTGAACGGAAAGAGGCCGTCGTCTCCAAGGAGCCTCTCTCTCGAAGAACTCAAACACACAAGTCGGCCCACCCCCTGCAGGGCTTGTTTTCTTTTGAGGATCTTTATCTGCCCCGTACAGCTGAATTGCCGACAACGAAGGAACAAACGTGACCCTGTCCACACACAACCCTCTCGAGAGAGGAGAGGCCATACCAGCACCAGACGACCCCCCTGACTTCTCCACTGAGACAGCCCCCTGCCCCTCACACAGTCCCCCCGATTCCCCCTCGACCCGACACCCTTGAGCCTCTACCTCCAGTGCCCCCCCCAACGGTATTCCAGATGTCGCTATACGTCTTTGCACACAATGAAAACAGGAGCACTCCGGCCAGCCCGACTGATCTGCTCCCGCACACTCATGGAAAAGAGGAACGGGCACCCCGAAGAGAGACGCCCTCTCGAAGGCTTTCCACAATTCCGAAAGGTCAAAAGCCCAACATGCCTGCCCATTCGAATCCCAGGAGGCGTCAGGCAGTCCCCCTGAGATCTCAACAAGCTTGTGATTGGATGACAAAGGGGCCCTTTCCCCGTTTCCCGAACAACCTCCCCCCCCGGCAGCCTGAGAATTCAGGCCATTCTGCTCTCCTCGTCCCGGCGGGGCGTCAGAACCCCCCCCGCCGCTCTGACTGCGGCCCGGTCCTGACCCCAGGTTCCCCCCATTTGTTGTCTGGAGAGCGCTGACAGGCTCCTGCACGACCGCAAACAAATTTAACGTGAGGGAGGCATTCAGGTTCATGTACGGACTTTGGAAGAGGGTTGAAAGAGCCTCAGAAACAATGCGCACAGAGGTAAAGAGAAGGTTCGTCATCATGAATCGCTCTCCGCTATTTCTGTTTCGTTGTTGAGGCCCTGCAAGAGGAATGTGAACTTGTTGTTCGGAGTGAGTTTATTCTGCTCTCGCTGCTTTCCCCTTCTGTTGGGTTCAGGGAATCACAAGGGCCCTACAAAGGACAGTTGCGTCCCGCCCTGCGGCGAGGGCAGAAAGACAAAGCTGGACATACTGCATGCTCTCATATTTTTCTGGGCGTTTCATTTCTTTGAGAAGATGTTACCTGTGTGGGTGAAGAGGAGGCAGGGCCTAGTTCTGTCGGGGCAGTTGTGCTTCCTTCTCTCTCTCTGTCTCTCTGCACTCACGGAGGGGGGGCACAGAGAGGAAAGACATGTGGAGGAAGCGAGGGATTCCATGAGAGAATGAATGCACAAACGAGGGGGGGGGAGAACATGATGACAGAAGGACGTCAAGACAAATAGAGGGAGGGAGGGCCAATCTGTATGAAGGTAATTTAGACAAGCAAGCAGGAGAGCGATGGCGACTAGAGACAGGCGAAGACAAAAAAGAACCTAGTGGAAAAGGGGGGGAGAGGTCAAAGAAATGTATGAAAGCTTGGGCCAACATTTGCTGCCTCAATTTGCCCATTCTCGAGCTTCCGTTACGTAGAGGGAGCGAGAAAAAGAAGAATATGACAGCGCAGAACCCATCAGGCCCATTAAATATTTTACTTCAATCAAGCCGTCTCGTTCTCAACTTTACTGACCATCTCTGTCGTGCAGCTGATGCCTCGAGTGCCGCCTGTCCCGTCTCCTCCTCCTCCTCCTCCTCCTCCTCCTCCTGTGTTGGCATCGATCCGTACAGCCGCGAAGGTCTTCTCGATCAGGTCTTTGTTTCCGTACTCGCCCCTTTCCTCACGCGTAGCCCGAGCAAAACAGCGGGGATGAAGGCACCGCGTGTGGGTAATTCCCTTCACTCGGGGTCTGGTCAGTAAGCTGAAGCTGACTAAGTTCTTGTCAGCAATGAAGTGAGAGAGCCACGCCTTTTCACAGAGCGCCCTCTCTCGATCTTGAGCTTGGGATCCTGAACCAAGAGGATCCATACGGGCAGCAGACTTTGACACGCGTTCAACCACTCAGAACGAAGACTGACAGTGGATACACTCGAGACTTCAATGTCAGTCTCCAAGGAGACGGCATGAATTCACACAAAACAAATGGAAACAAGTATGTGCCTTGTTCTCAGGAATCTGTTCATTTCGATGCCGTTCACTTCCTCGGAGCCCAATAAGATATTTGAATGGTTGGATCTGCAGTAGAAGTTATACCCGCACTATATTAATATGTCAACTGGCCGGAAGATGAGGGAACTGTCACGGAAGTTGTGATCAGTAACTTACCTCCACATACCTCCACCTAAAGGCATTTTGACCAATTTCTCCACGGTCCGTGGCAGCGAGTTCTCCACAAAACTGTAACTTACCCGTGGATTTGACGCTTGAGGGGCACATTTTTGATTCACTCTACATTCGATTTCCGTCTTTCTGGGGCCACCTTATGTTCAGCCGCAACTTCAGCGAGCTGATTGATGCACGCAGCGCGATCCTTTTTTTGTTTCCATCTGGGCAGTGATCATCTCAGTGATGTTCCATCACATCTCACTTCATCTGATCGACATTTAAGTGTATTGGAGATGACTTGAAGAGGGGCGTACAGCTTCAAAGTCTTTGCATCTCACATATATACAACTTCGAACATATATATAAATGTCTCCACGCATGTGTGATCTTTTCTGCGATCGATGTAGAAAAACTCCAAGGCCACGAGAGAGAGTGATTGTGCTGATTACCAGGATGTGAAAGCTTTTTGACGTGATGTCAACGCACGCTAAGATCAGACCCTGGTTGAACGAAAACGATCACCATGGATCCGGTTTCTTTAGTTCTGGAGAAACGAAAGGGAATGAATGTACCAAATTCAAGGTCAGTCATTTTCTCGAAATCAGAAAAACCACTAAATTTTCCAGCTTCTACATTCAGAGACCCAGTGTACGAATGTGTCCACTTTTCGGCACAAAGCGATATATGTGTAAGCTGTGACAGAAAAACAGCTGCAAGTTCCCGGGCTCAGAATTCTTTAGCACGGTC
>JAHBMJ010003317.1:0-2500 GCA_018398765.1 Chromera velia | reverse complement strand
TCAGTAAATTACGGCACGTCTAACTTAGTGTCACTATATCTGACCCCAGGTCTTCCCAAGTCTTCAAGTTATCCACATTTAAACAATGTTCCTTTTATATTAAAAAAAAAAAAAAGTTTTGGAAAAAAAAATCTTAATAAAGCTAATAGCGTGAGTAAAGTAAATTGTAAAGACGGCATGGATTTGCAAATTGAAAAAATAGAACACTTTAAATATTTTAGTCGGATGTTCTGATATGAATTCTGCTAGGAATCCTGCAGCAATTATAAAATGTTATGGTATATAACCTAGGTGGTTAAAAAAAATTTAAACGCCCAATTAATGGTACTCAATGGCCGTTATGGTTAGCAATTGTTAGTCGTTTCTTATGAGCCGCTCAAACATTTTTTAAAATATATATCCTATTGAGATCTTCTTTTCATAATATTTCCAATTAAACATTATTGAATGTCTAAACTTCTTAAAACGTCTGTTAAAATATAAAATGTTTCATTCACTTTGCAGCATTTAACCGCATAATTCAAGTTTTGTAAAATTTAGAGTAAAACAACTTTTTTTTTTCAATAATAATTTTTCTTTTTTAAAAAATTCTGATTCAGTTGAAAGCCTTCTGTAAGAACAAGGTGGGGCGGCGATGCTAGAAGTCCGCCGCAGCTTGTATAGTTATGATGCAGCTATTGAATGCTGTCGACCATCGTCTCAGCAATGGTGGATGCTAGTGGACGCACGGTGGCGGTGTAGGGCACGGAGTTGGTGTCGCGCGCACGGTCTCATGTATGTAGTGACCATGTTTGATTTGATTATATTTGATTTGATTTGATTTGATTTGAGCTTCAACCTCAAATATTTGATATTTGAGGTAAGATTTGAGGTTAACCTCTTAGGGTTCCTCACTGAGTCATTGACTTACTGTCACTCTAATCATTTTTCTCATGACAATGGTTATTAGAACATTTCTGATGTGTGTTTCAAAAATTTAAAAAAATATATATAAAATTATAACTTATCAGTTCTGTAAAAAAAATATGCCTGTATGGCAGTGTATATACTTTAGTCACTGAGACTCACTCTAGTACTAATAGAGATTAAGAACGTAAAATTGATAGATTTAAAAATGCAAATGACTTTTTGTTGATATGATAAAGTTAGAGCACATACCAAAATTGAGGTGACAATCACTCAGCTTTATGGCACTTCCTTTTCCTCTTCTTCATGATCACTTTCTTCAATATGAATTGAATCGAATCGATTGAGAACCGCACACACGTTTGCTATTGCTGTTGGTGTTGGAACCGTTTTGTTTCTGGGCAGCGGTGGTGGGTAAAATGTTAATTTCAGTGCAGCTCAAAACATTTTTTTTTTGAGAGCAAACCATCAAGATTCTAGATCAAGATTTAGGTTTTTTTATTTGAATCAGCATGCGTGACGGATCGGTACTTGCAAAAGTTTTTTCGGGACCTTTATATTTGAGGTTGAAAGTCATATTGATCAAATATTTGATCGTATTTTGATAGGTCTTTAAACACTAGGTCCTCCCTGACTGGATATTTGATTTGAGGTTAAGCCCTACCTCAAATCAAATTAAATCAAATCAAATCAAATCAAATCAAACATGGTCACTACATGTATGCAGTACGTGCATGCGCAGGCTGCATGCATGCATGGAACAGCGGCAGCGGGGCGCCGGCGCCACACGCATTGAAGATTGCAGGCGTCTGGACCTCTCGATCACGGGACCTCCAGCCAAACAAGAAGGGGGCACTGGCATAATATTTTTTTTCTATTCTTTTTTTCCACTTTAGCAGTTTTACTCAAGTGTTTTTAAAACATTTCAATTATCTTAAGCATTCGGTTTAGTTTAGAAGTTCAGCGTCAAAACTTATAAGTTTTTCTCCATTTTTATTTCCGCTCTAGCTAGGCTTTGATCCATGCAAATGCCCCAGTGGGACCTAGGTTGAGGGATCGAATCTATGCAGGAAATACTAGGTTGGCCTCATACATCATCATCATCATTGCTACGTATCTTTCTCATAGTGATCAACCACTAAACTTTAAGTACAAACACATCGCGGCAAAGTCGGGGAGGGTGGCGCCGACATGCGTGCGGCGCAAAAAAGTGGGCCGCGGGCTGCTGGCCTCAGTGCGCCCGACCTTTTCTGAAGCCAGCAGCCCGCGGCTCAACAACAACAACAACGTCACTGAGTCTCCACAACAACAACGTCCAAGCAGGCCAACGGTGCAATGGGGCTTCACTCCGGCACAGACAAAAGGTCTCTGGTCTTGATGGAACAGATTGGTTTGACTTTTACCACCAGCACTGCTGTGGCAGCAAGAAGGAAAAGAAGGAAAGAGAGACTCGCGATCACGATATTGTTGTCTAGTTGACAAGCTTCTAGAGACTGTCTGTCTGTCATCTGTCTGTCGGTCTCCTTATACCATGGCTTCTCTGGCAGAGTTACTCGGTGGAGCCATGTTGCTCCATGTCGGTTCAAAAAATATT
>JAHBMJ010003315.1:0-11565 GCA_018398765.1 Chromera velia | reverse complement strand
CCCCCCCCCCCCCCGCCCCCTCCCCTCTCTCTGTGTGTGTGTGTGTGTGGTCAAAAGAATGCAAAATTGAAGCCAAACAGACACTCAGGCAACTCAGCAGCTGCCCCCCCTGCCGAAAAGAACTGCAAGAACAAGAACAACTCGAAAAACCCTCCTGCCCGCATTACTGTCTTGGCACAACACGAAAGCAAATGATTGATTGACTAAGCAAAACAAAGAGGTGAAAGAGAGAGACAAACAAGCCCCCTCCTTCCTCCAATCATGAAGCACGGCCTTCCTCTCTGCTGCTATGGTCTCTGCAGGCTTTCCACTTCCCTCCCCCCCTTTCTTCATCTCCTTCAGTCCCTCCCTCTCCACACATGCGCTCACGCAGACAAACAAGGTACCACTTTCCCTTCATTCCCCCCTTCCAGCCTCCTACCTCCTACCTTCCCTCTCTCTCGCTCTGGTTCAGGTGATGCAAACCCCACTTCACCGTCTCATAGGTGCCCCAGCAGATCGCGGCAGAGGGTACTGCCAGAGCTACCCGTGCAGACACGCCTCTGAAGAACCCCGCCATCCCTTCGTCCCTCAAGATAGAACGGAAAGTGGAGGTGAAGTCCACGTACACAGGAGACCGCATGTCGCACCGGCCCGAAGAGGGACACCCCAACTCACGCATAGGTCGGGGCACCTGCATGCATGCAGATATCCATCCATGCGGCGCAGCGAGCCACCCGTGTGATGAGAAAAGAAAGAAATCACAACCAACTCATCATTCCGTCGGTTGACGCACGCAAGGTTCTGGCTTCTCTCGTCATTGGAACTCACGAGAAGGACCTAGAAATCTGTTTCCGCTTTGGATTTGTGATCCGAAAGAGGTGTTGAGAGGGGAGCGGGCGGGAGGGATCTATTACTGAAATATGTTTTTATCCGATCAATACGTTCCCTCTCGTCGCTTTGCTTTCACGGTATTCATTTGTCTGTCACTGGAAGAAGGGGAGAATTGACGCACGCAATTGACGCACGCAAAGTTTGGATGCGTCCTTGCGTGCGTCAATTGTCAGTCACTGAAAGAAGGGGAGAAACAGGAGGGCAGTGAGACAGAACGAGAACCACACGAGAAATCTGCATTGCGCTTCACCCACACGCACGGTGAACCTGAACCTCCACCATAAACATATCACACACAGGAAAAGTCAAAGAAACAGACGCAGCACAGACAGATGAACAACACACCGACAGACAGACAGGCAAACAGACCGACAGACCGACCGTCTCTCTCCTCACACATGCGTCCTGTGTCTGCAGTCGGGTCTTGATCACGTCAAACGGAGTTGTCATGGCAGCCGCCACCCCCCCACTCAATCCTGAGAGAAGAGAAGGAAGCCAATAAGGAAAAGCACAAACAAGCAATTCACCAGCCAACTACAAGGAAGGGCACACAAACAATCCACGCTCTGCAGTCGCATCTGAACAGTCCAAGCGCACCTGCGATACTGTTGCCATGCCCCAATCAATTATTTCTGCGTTATGAATACGGTGCACAAAAACGCAGACAAGTCAACACACCTTCTGAAAAGTAAAGAACACTCAAAACATGCATGCACAAACGACTACCTTCTCAGATATGTAATAGAAACAAGGACAGGAGCGAAAGAGTGAAAAAGGGAGGGTGTTCCTTCCAGCAGATCCGTCAGAGAAAGAGGGCCACACAAACAAACGAACAAACAAACAAACGAACAAACAAACAAACAAACGAACGAACGGACAAACAAACAACTAAACAAACAAACAAACGAACAAACAAACAAACAAACAAACGAACGAACAAACAAACAAACAAACAAAAAAACACACGTACACACAAACCTGCTGCAAGAAAGTAGAGGGGGAGTCTTTCGAACTCCCCAGGGGCGTCCTGCGTTTCTATCAGAGCGGTCTGGTGTTGGCTCATGCACACGCAACAGGATGCGTGCGTCACTCGGTCCTGAGCCTGGGGGCTTTCCGCCTCCACCAACACTGGTTCGGTAGTGGCGGCGCCAACCGACACGGGCTTGGCCCCCCCTGCGTTCCGCCGCCTGTGAAATCTCTCCTCGACCTCCGCCACTCTGAGAAAAGGGGAAAGAAGAGGGGCAGAAGAAGAAGAAGCAGAAGAGCTCGAGGATGAAGAAGAAGAAGAAGAGACAGAGACCGGACCCGACCCTCTCATCCCACCCCCCCTCTCTGCTGCCTCTCGTTCAATCTCAGATTCCAGTTGTCGTGCATGATCAGTACACAAGGTGAGATCCCCTCTGGAGACAGCCCTCCCCTCTGCCTGGGCTTTTGCCTCAATCTGCGACAAATTTGAGGAGACCCCGGTAACAGTAGAGGAGGAGGCGGAGCTGTGCTGCTGCTGGGAAGGGGCTGAGGTGGCACTGCCATGTTCCCATGATGCGTTGATGCCCATGTACTCCTTCAGACTCTCGTTCACGGCCACCATCACGGCCCCGTAGGGTAAATTCATCAGAAGGGTCGTCGGCATAGAACGGAACAGGGCCTGGATGCCCTCCGTGCGAGCGATCCCGACAAGACAGTCAAATGAATTCCTGCACAAACAGGCACGCGCACACACACACACACACACACACACACACACAAGGACAGAAATAAGAGTACAGTGAAGAAAGAGTCACATAGCCTGAGGGATCATTTCTCCCCCATCCCATCCCATCCCATCCCCTCCAAAACGACTAGGAGTGAGTGGCAAAAAGGCAAGAGAAAGAGACGGGGAAGGAAGGAAGCGAGAGGGACAGAAGAGGCCCGGGGGGGGCAGCAACGAAGAAACACCCATGCACCAACAAACACTGCATACCCAGCGTGTTTTGCATGTAACGAATCTACCGACCGACCAACGGACCGACCGACCGAAAGCACCCGAGTTGGAGTCTCTGTTTGACGACGTCCATGGGTGTGAGGATGATGTCGTGAGAGAACGTAGACGCGGCGCCGCACACAGCGGCCCTCAGAGGGTAGTGCCCGTCAGCGCTGACGCCAAGTGCGGACTTTGTGAATTCGTAACTCGAGAACAGAGCGGCATGCGCAGGGACGCAGCCCCATGTGATGGCCCCAACACCTCTGCATGCATGCATGCACATGTTCGTTCGTTCGTTCGTTCGTTCATTCCACCGACAGCAAGCAAGCAAGTACATCGAAAGTACCCAAAAGAAAGAGTGAGAGAGAGAGACGAAGGGAGGTGAGGAGGGGACGAGAAAAGTAAAAAAAAGGACAAGCAGAAGAAAGTACACACAGAGAAAGAAAGGAATGTCATACATATCCCTCTTTCTCTCAGGCAGGCAGGCAGGCAGGCAGGCAGGCACAGAATGAATGAAGAGACCAGGTTGGCCTGTCAGCACGAATGCCTGTCAGGTTCCCCCCACAGGCCCCCCCCACAGGCCCACATACTGATTGACGCACGCACCTAAACAGACTCCGTACGCCGCCCTCCGCAAGAACCGACTGCGCTGCGAGCCTCATGGAAGACGCCCCGGGTGCTCTGCTCAGTGCCTGCATACGCGTTTTGATGGTGTCGAGAGGGAAAACCGCGACGTGCTCCATCACGCCCGCAGCGCTCCCTGCGAGGGCATGTTCCCAAAAAGGAGTGTCTCCTTTGTACTCCTCCCAGTCGAGGCGGTCCTCTAACGACATCTCGCTCTGCACCCACAGAGACCACATTGAAGCAGCAGAAGAAGAAATACATTCATTCCTTCTGTCATTCATTCACCATGCATGCCGTCCTTCTGCCTGTATCCGCAGGCATGCAGAGAAGCAAACAGGAAGGCAGAAAGAAGGACGCGCAGGCAGCCACAGAGGCGGAAAAGGACGCACGGGTATACAGAGACGAGAGAGCTACGGAAAGAGGGACGCATTGAGGCTGAAGAATGGACTGGGAGACGGAAAAGGTCCCTCGGGCTATGTGAGTATCTAACTAGAGGATGGTTGAACCATTTTTTCGGTGAACAAGGGGAGAAACTATCAGGACATTATCCAGACAACCGCAGAAGAAACCATCCTTTAAACTGCGATCACGAAAAAGCAATTGCGTCCCTAGAGGGCCAGTCTCGCGGCAGTCTCACGCCCTCAACCGACTCGCTGGTAGAAATGGCCAATGAGAAGAGGAAAACTGTGCGCCCATGGGTGCAGGCTTTGTGTGTGTGCCTGTGCGTCTGCATGCGTGTACCTTCCTTATCCAGCTCTCAGAAGACGAAAGCCTCTTGACGGACCTTTGACTTGGCGGTAGATACTGCTTTGGCCGCGTTTGGAGGAGGGGGGGCATGGGTGTAAGTGTCAGAAGGTTGGTGTTCGAAACCGATGGTTGTCTGAGCAATCATACTTCGATCGAGGGCTTCTTCTGGTCGGTCGAGAAGGCACTCCCTCTCTCCTGAGAAGGTCTTCTGATCGGACCAGACTGTGAAGCTGTCTCGTGTCTGCTAGGTGGAGCAGCAAACAGCTCCTCAAGAAAGGAGGTGTAGAGATGGAGATAGAACGAAGCCACTTGAAGAAGGCGTGACCCTTCAGGGTGCTCTGTTTCTCTTGTCTCTCTACTCTGCCTCTTGCTCTCCGTCCTTGATCCCTTTGGCAAAGAAATGCTTGTCAAAACCAGATGAATTTTCTGACGGTTTGTGCTTTCCCGTTGGTACGCGAGTGCGCACGTCACAGTATCACAGCAAGGCACGGAAGAGGTCAAGGTTGCTTGGTCTGTCCGACAGGTGACCGACAAAGGAAAGAATCTTCAAAGAAAGCTGCTTTAAAAAGAAGGAAGGAGAAAAGCTTCATGAGTGTTCGGGATGTCCCGGAAAGTCGCAGACTCTGTCTGCGTTTAGAACTTGGGGGGCACAGAAAGTGTCAACACGGTCAGAAGAATTCAAAAACTTCTCGCACTCAGGGAGTTCGCACGCAGTGGAAATTGGGATCATGCACGAGGGCCATGCCGGGGCCTGGCCGGGGCCTCCATGCATGGCCCCGCGGCCCTCGACTTAAGTGTCGAGGAATGACTGCATGTGTCCATCTGTGTGGGATTCTTTCTCTGCAGTGCATGTCACTGCATGACCCTGGTGGGCAGACTTTTTTCAGCGGGAAAGAGGAATTCTGTGAGCTATCAACAGACAACCACCTTTCCCATCAGCGTCTTTGCCTGTCTGCTCTTCTGTGACGGGACGGAGGAAAGACGACAAAGCCACGTCATTGGCTACGCCGAGAGACCGCCTGACCTTCATTCACAGATCGGCTCATCTCAGTCTGAGCCTTCAGTCCTTTTGCGTGTTTGCACCGCATTTTTGACTCTTTTAACTGATATATCACCATCATGTCCACTGAGGAAAAGCGCACGCCCCTCTTTGAGGAGGTGTGCTCTGAGGACTTTCTGAAATTCAAATTCGGGGCACGCGGATACATCGACCAGCTGAACGATGCCATCACCAAGACCGGCCATCTGGCCGGAGTCAAGGTCGATCTCGTGGAAATTCTTGCCGAGGGACCTGCACCCATTCAGATCGTCTGGGTCTCCCATAACTTCGCCTTTCTCGGAGGTAGGAGGTTGCTGCGTTTCATCCTTCAGTAGGTCAGACTTTTCAAGGCACTCACCCTTTCCTCGTTCACACATCGTGTCCTCTTCCTCTTCCTGCAGGTTCGCTCGGTTGTGCCGAAGGAGAGAAGATTACCCGCGCCTTCGAGTATGGCATGGAGAAGAAACTGCCGGTGGTTGTGGAATGCCGTTCTGGGGGTGCACGTATGCAGGAGGGCACATCGTCTCTGATGCAGATGGCTAAGGTGGCAGTGGCAGTCCAGGCCTTTCAGGCAAAGGGCCTGCCCTTCGTGGCTATCCTCTGCGACCCTACATATGGGGGCGTCTCTGCGTCCTATGCCATGCAGGCCGACTGTCGGATTGCAGTTGCGGATGCACGTATCGGCTTTGCGGGTCCTCAGGTGATCTTGAACACCATGTGCGAGGGGAACCAAAAACTGTACGACGCTCAATGTCCCTCTGACTTCCAGGCCGCCAAATTCCTCTACGAGAACGGACAGGTAGACTGTGTGGTCGAGTCTGCAAAGGTCACAGACACAGTCGCTCGTCTCCTCCGCTCTCTCCTCCTGCGGAAACCTGAGCCGTCTCCTGCCAACGAGGGACATGCCAACCCCCCCGAGAAACCCGACATGAGTCTCTTCAACTACACCCGCGCACGGAAGATAGACAGACCCCAAACCCAGGATTTGATCCGAGAGCTCTTCACGGATTTCGTGGAGATGGCTGGAGACGGCAAGGTGGGACTCGACGTGTGCGTAAAGGGAGGCATCGCAGCTTTCCGGGGCCACCCCTGTGTGGTGATTGCCACCAGTAAGGGACACACACCCGGGGACATGCAGAAGGCCAATTACGGTATGCCTTCTCCTCATGGGTACAGAACGGCCTACAGACTCATGCAGGTCAGTCAGTCAGTCAGCCGGGCTGGATGGAGGCTCGGCTGGAGATGTTCGTTGGGTTGGGGTTGCATGTGCAGATGTTTCGGAGAGGTTCGATGCTGCATGGATTTATATTCTTTGTTCTGTTCGAACGCGTTCTTACCGGCTCTATGCAAGATCCTTCCTTTGGACTGTGTGTCTGCTTCCTTGAGTGACTTTCTGGGACCACAACAAGTCAGTCCGAAACGTTTCAAAGTAGGGTCTTTCTTTTCAGAGCGCCTGTCTGTTTTCTTGAATCCACGTGTGTGTACAAGCGCGCTTCCCTCCCTCCCTTCCTGAACGGGTGAGTCCGTAAGTGTACCATCCATTGTGATGACAGAAAGAAAACACTGAGCAGCTTTGCCCCTGCATGCATGGTTGTGCTTGATTGACTGCATTCAGACTGCGGAGCGTTTCTCCATCCCTGTGGTGACTCTGATCGACACAGTGGGCGCGTACCCTAACTTCCAGTCAGAAAAGGAGGGACAGAGCGAGGCCATCGCTTCCAATTTGACACTCATGGCGGGACTCAAAGTGCCCATCATCTCTCTACTGGTTGGTGGTTTGGTGCATCGGTGCGCTTTGATGGGGATGGATGAGTGAAGGAACGCGGGGCCAGTTTGCAAGCGAGTGGGATTGAATGATATGGAATACACGCACGCAGGGATGGTCGCTTTCCCCCAGAAGAAGAAGCAATCTTGTAGGATTTGTTTCTGTCTGGACGGACGTCCCTGCATGGATCTGGAATCACCATTAAAGAGATCGAAGTTTGAATGAATGAATGAATGCAGAATGGAAGCAAACCGGTCGGGTCCCGTGTGTGCTCTGTGTGCTAGCAGCTTTCGGCTTTGGGATGATGTCTGCGTAGAGGGGGGGTGCCCTGTAAAGATGTACGTATGTGTGCGCCTGCTTGTTTCAAGGAATGCCATCTATCCATATTGATACGAGACTGCCTCTTCTCTCTCTGTACATGATGTGAATGAACGAACGAACGTGCATGATGTGCATGAATTCATGCAGGTGGGAGAGGGTGGGTCTGGGGGTGCTTTGGGTCTCTGCATGGGGAACGTGATCGGTATGCTCTCTGGGGGATACTTCGGGGTGATCTCGCCGGAGGGGGCAGCCTCTATCCTCGGCAGGTTCGTTTTTTTTTTTTTTTTTCAGTGATCGGTTTGGCCAAAGTGGAGGGAGGGGGGGTTCATCGAAGGGAAGGCAGTTTGGTTTGGCCAAAGTGGGGGGAGGGGGGGTTCATCGAAGGGAAGGCAGTTGGGTTTGGCCAAAGTGGGGGGAGGAAACGAAGAGAGAAAGAACCTTCCTTCATCCCTTCTGCTCTCCCTTCCTCACTGCATGCACTATCTACAGTGTAGTTCGCTTGCGGAAAAGCTCCACGGAGACTGCAGAGCCCGCGGCGGGCCTTTCCCATTCATTGTACATGAAGGGCCCACCCAAAAAATTACTTTTAACAAAAACACCCATTGACATCCAATTCGACTGTCTGCCTGCCTGCCTGCCTGCCTGTCTGTCTGTCTCTCTCTCTCTCTCTCTCTCTGTGTGTGTGTGTGTGTGTGTGTGTGTGTATGTGTATGTGTGTGTGTGTGTGTGTGTGTGTGTACGTGTGCAGGTACGACGACGAGGAGCACAAAGCCAAGCAGTTTCCCCTCGACTGCCAGGAGCTCGCACGAGCGCAGTGCATCTACGCGACTCAACTGAAGGATCTCGGTGTGGTTGACCAGGTTGTGTGGGAGCCGGTGCATGATTTGGGGGCAGTGGAATCATCTGCCGAGGAGACCTTCCAGAATTTTCCGAAACTCAAATCGAGAATCGAGAAGTTCCTCTCGGACTCCATCGGTGTACTCTCAAGCAAATCTGTCGACCAGCTGCTCACAGAAAGATACGCCAAGTACAGATCTATCGGCACATTCAAACTGTGCACATCAGAGGAGGAAAGGCAAAAAGCCGTCGAAGCCGCAAAAGCCGCGTCCCAAGCGGCGGTCGCAAGGGGAGCAGGAAAGCGTGCATCCACGGCTGGTGACAAGAAAGGGGGAGAAACATCGGCCCCCGTGATAAAACAGCTGGCAGAGGAGACAGTGGTGGGCACCCGATCCCGCTACCTCCACCTTGCCCCTGATCACATCCACGAGGCAGCCACTGCCCTCGAGTCCTATTTCCAGACGCACAAATTCGATCCTCCTCCCACAGCCACAGGAGAGCCCACCACAGCCAAGGGGATTCTGGATAAGTATGGGCCTGAGCACTTGGCCCAATGGGTGATGAAAGAGGCAAAAAACAGGGTGTTCCTCACAGATACCTCCATGAGAGACGCGCACCAGTCTCTTCTGGCCACCCGTGTGCGAACAGTAGACATCGTCAACGCCGCCCGTGTGGCGTCGAATGTGCTCAAAGACGGTTTCTCCCTTGAGTGCTGGGGGGGTGCGACCTTTGATGTCGCCATGAGGTTCCTCGACGAGTGCCCGTGGGAGAGACTGAGGGAAGTCAGGAAAGCGTGCCCCAACATCTGCACTCAAATGCTCATCAGAGGGGCAAATGCGGTCAGTCAGTCAATTAGTGAGTCGCTCTCCCTCTCTCTCTCTCTCTCCCTCCCTCCCTCCCCNCCCCCCCTCTCGTCCTCTCTCTCTCTCATCCTCTCCCCCTTGTGTGCACATAGATCGGTGTCTTAAGAGTCATGAACAGCTGGCGGTCTTTTCTGTCTATCTCTATCATCTGCATGTCGGTGCCCGTCTTACACGTATATACAAAAATATCCCGAGGTGCATGCACAATGTTTGTGTCTGGCTCTCCCCATGCCCTTGCAGGTCGGGTACACTTCTTACCCCGACGATGTTGTGGAGGAGTTTGTGCGTCTGGCTGCAAAGAACGGAATGGATGTCTTCCGCATCTTTGACTGCTTCAACTCCGTCGACTCGATGAGAGTCTGTATTGACGCGGTCAGTCTTTGCATGCATTCACTTTCATACAGATGTATATAAAGAATTCTGTATGAAAGCAAATGCATGCTTCAACTCCGTCGACTCGATGAGAGTCTGCATTGACGCGGTCAGTCAGCCAGTCAGTCAGGCCAGCAGTCAAGCAGTAAGGCGGGATCTGGTACAGCGGTTTCTTTTATCTTCTCGGTCGTCTCGTTTCGTGACCCTTTTCGAACGGTTAAGTGAAAAGTCAGCAGAGATTCTCAACGCAAATGACACACCAATCCATCGGAGTGTCTGTTGCGCCGCTTTCCTTTTGTTCCTTAGCTCTACAGACTCTTCTTTAATGTGAACCTTCTCCCCTCGCTTCAACAATCAATTTCCCAATTCTTCTTCTCCCCCCTCCCCTTCCTCTCTTTCGTTTTCAATCTCTTCGACTCTCTTTCTTTCTATCTTCCCTCCGTCTCTTTCATTCCGTCTCCTTCCTGTGCAGGTCCGAGCAACAGGGAAGGTAGCGGAGGTGTGCATCTGCTACATAGTAAGATATATATATATATATATAAGATATATATATATATATATATATCTTATATATATATATATGATATATAACCTTCTTACTATGTGCAGGTCCGAGCAACAGGTAAGGTAGCGGAGGTGTGCATCTGCTACACAGGGAACCTGCTGAGCTCGAAGATCTACCACGTGGACTACTACAGGGAACTCGCAAAAGAAATCAAGGCCGCGGGGGCACACTTCATCGCCATCAAGGACATGGCTGGTCTCCTCAGACCTCTCGAGGTGTGTGTGTGTGTGTCTGGCTGCATGGTCTTTTTTGTGTTTCATTGATACACCTACCTACGTCTTCAGTGTGTGAATCTACGTCTATGTGTTTGTTTCTGTACCAAGATGGCTGGCTGGATGGCTGGACTGTCGACGGAAGAGAAAAGTAGAAAAGAGGGAAAGTTGTGGACTGTCGACGGAAGAGAAAAGTAGAAAAGAGGGAAAGTTGTGCAGATGAAAAAGTTAATGGAAGCCTTTCAGACGAGAAAGACGGACGGGAAAACTTGGTGCTTGTAAGAATACGTAGCTTTGTATCTGTGTGTGCTTTCATCTTCAAAAATGTATGTGCCCGCAATATATATGGTTCTGATTTTATATAAATTTGATTGTTGTTGTTGCTTTGAGTCCGTGCGAGTGCCTGCCTGCCTGCCTGACTTCCTGCATTCCTGCATGCAGGTGGAGCCCCTGATGAAGGCGGTGCGGGAGGGGAGCGGGGGATCCTTACCGATCCACTTCCACATGCACGCCACGTCGAGCGGGGCGCTGGCAACTCTGATGGAGATGACCAGATGCGAGTGGGTGGGTGGGGGTCGGGTCTGTCTTGTCTTTTTGTCTGTCTATCTATCATGTACTGCTGACTGGTGTGGGCGCATTTGGCCGTTGTGGGCATGAGAGTGGTGTGACCGTCCATGTGCATGTGGAAAGCCAAGAGAAGAAGGACAGCCCGTCTCTCTCTCTATCTGGAGGGGGGAAGGGAGGGGAGGGACATTTGGGACATGAATGCCGGGGTGTGTTTGTGAGGTTTTGTTTTATGTTGATGCAGGGGGACGGGTTGTCTCTCTTCACAGTCTCTGTTGCTGCTCTGCTCAGCGAAAGGAAAGACAAACGCTAACAAAAACAGATGCATGCACATTCAATTGAATGAGATCAGGTGTGAGATTGTGGACGTGTGCGCCGCCTCCATTGCCGACGGCACTTCTCAGCCTTCAATGGACGCTTTCGTTGCCATGACGGAGGGGGGGCCCAGACAGACGAAGATGAAGTTCATGGACCTCGCGCCATACGAGGAACTGTGGGCAAGAATTCGGTGCGTGGGTGCGTGCGTCGGTAAATCGTGTACTGCGATGTTTGTCGTTTTCTCTCTCGTTCGTGTGACTGGATAAGTGCAATGAAGTTGTTGACGGGGGCTGGTTAGAAGATCGCAGCCTTACTCCAAGCATGAGAGTGAGTGATGGGGACGTTGGATCATGCCTGGCCGGAAGCTGTGTGAGTGAATGCGTGGGTGTATTTAGATCCCTTTTTCTGCATGAGTTTCTCTCTCTCTCTCTCTCTCTCTCTCTGTCTCTCTCTCTCTCTGTCTCTCTCTCTCTATCTCTCTCTCTGTCTCTCTCTCTCTCTCTCT